>CM029376.1:528967-536467 GCA_017165825.1 Hepsetus odoe
TCTGGGGATCATATGCTCCTCCAGAACTTCCCCATTCTATTCATAATTTTGTGACCTGGCACTAAGATCTGGAGAACAAAGAAACCTGATGGACAACACTGGAGGCCCTTTAGAACTTTAGCAAGTAAGTAAACAGAAGAAGGGCTGCATATTGACAACGTCTGCATGCATCTTGTGGAGAATCCTCCCTTTTCACTGCCTTCAGGATTGCAAATTGTGAGATGAAGGACAAAAAAAACTCATCACTGTTAAAGAGAAACTATTCTAACCCCATTCTTTGCTCTTAAGAATAAAAATGTACCTTCACTTTCACTGGATAAGTTACTATACTAGCTAACTGTTACCATTACTGTGGCTGCGTCCCAGACTGCTCACTAGTTCACTATGTAGTGCGCAAAAAATCGTACACAACTGTTGGACCTGCACTGTAATGAAGCGTTTAAAGTGTAGAAGTGTGTGGTTTGGGACACAGCCCGTCAAGGCTAATGTGTAAAGAACCTGAATGATGTGGTGAAGATACAAATTAACTGGAACTCATCTTCGATTCAAAGTTTGCTGCAAAGACGTGTGAACTGCTGGTGTCCACTCTTCCATTCCCTCCCAGAAGACACTGTCCACCGTCTCCTCCTCTTGGATTAGTTTCTCTGCTGGGGTTTTGTAGATCAGCATCACTGGCGCCCAGCATTCTGGTGACACCAAAAAATAATCGATGGGCAGATTGATTTATTTAATGTCAGTCGTCTTATAAGACTGTGGTGCTGTGAAAAAGTATTTGCACAAGTATTAAAAGGGTTTCTGATCTCCTCTATTTTCCTCACCCATGTGAAAATGTATTTGCACCCAAAACTTGCCCATTTTAGCAGCTAAGCTAGTGTGTCCAATTACACAACTATCTAGCATTTAGGGTTTTTTTTTGATAAAATAAGTGGTGGGCTCTGGAGGAAAATGTTTTCGGTCTTCAGGTGGCCGGTCCTTTAAGAATGTGATGTGAAATCTATGAATGGGATTTTTATAGATTATACAGCTGAGTTATAATGAGAGGGGAGGTCTGATTTTATTAGGTGTGCAAGTTTTAGTGGATCCACTGAAGAGCCCACTTCATTCAAACTGTGAAATGCTGTGATTCGGTTGAAGAAAGGAGAACGTCTCTAAAATTTGGTTTGATTTAACTGTAGGACTTCATTTCAGTTGGGATTATAAGTGTCACTGAATGGCTAAAAGCATGAGTGACTGACACTGACACGTCCACTCAGTTAATGCTTGCACTTTAGTGGTAAACAGTCATTTCTGCTGCTTTACCAAGAACAGGACCCAATTTTTGAGAACATTAAAGCTGTCTGAGCAAATTTCTCCATCGACTATAAAATGTGTCAGCTTTGTGTATTTAAATGCTAATCTATTTCGGTGTTTAAGAACAGCACTGACATTTTTCATTTAATAATGTCCAGTCTCTGTCATGATGTATTTTTCTATCGATGTTTTTCTACGTTAACTGGCAATTGTTTTTCCTCTACAGTGGGTATTTCTGACTCCAGGCCACCGTGTTTAAGACTGCTAGGCTGATTTTGTCATGTGCTCTCCATAACAATGCTCATTCTCTTGGGCATTATGGCTTTTTTGACAACCATTCTCGGGTAAGATGAATCTGAAGAAACAGATCAGCTCACCAACATAATTTATATACATATAAATTGGTAATAGCTATTTGTCTAGGCATACCACGCATAAAAATCTATTTATCACTTTCAGTAAGGCAACACCACTGTTTCTAGATCTTATATGAACCCGGATGTTAAAAATCAACCAAAATCAATCAAAAAAGGTGAAGAAATAATCAGATTTTATCCAACAAGAAAGCAAAAGTGTCTACATGTCTCAACCAAAATATACTCGGTGATTATAGCCTCTTGCTCTCGATAAAACAGTGCATACATTTCGAAATTCAATGGAGAGTCTCGAAAGGACATGGAGGTCCAGTTTGCTGTTGCTTTTTTCGGGTTGCTGCTCGTTGACCTTAATACCTTAATCAAACCTTAAACCTTAATACCGAGTATCCTGTTTTAATGACAAATGGGGCAGCGGTGGCCTAGCGGTTAGGGAGTTGCCCCCATATTGGCAGATTGTGGGTTTGATTCCCTCACCAGAAGGCTGCCCTGAGGTACCCTTGAGCAAGGTACCGTCCCCGTCACTGCTCCCCGGGCGCTTTCAATAGCTGCCCACTGCTGCAAGGTGTTTGTGTGCATGGGTTAAATGCAAAAGTCCAATTTTGTTGTGGTTCACGTGTGCTGTGCTGTGACCTCGCAATGACGAGGGTTGTCACTTTCACTTTTTTCACTTTCAAATTTAATGAAAATATGAAATGAAAATGTAACATCTTGGAAATTATATTCAATTTAAGGTGACATCTTTTTAATTCATTCATTTACTTATTTTTTCTGCTTTTTCATGGACCCTGTGCTGGGTGATTCTCCACCTTTTGCCCGATGAGTGCTGGGCTAGACTCCAGCACCCTGGTTATTTTGTTCGGATTCGTATTTGCATCATTCGTTTGCAGAAGACCTTTGAATTTTGTTTATGTGTGGAAATGATATTAAAGGGAAAAAATGTACCGAAGTTTGCTTAAAGCACTCGCTGTGATTTATTGCTTTTGAGCTTTTTGAGCTTTCTCAGAACTAGAAGACGCTTTCAAGTGGTGCAAAAACAAGTGCTGCAAAATCAACCCGGGTTCTGAAACACCTCGAGCGGGCCTCTGAATCACCCCGAGGTCCACAGTTAACTCAGACCATGCACGTTCATCACCCGCGGTAATGATCCACACATCTAATGCGGTGCAGGGATTTAGCCTCATAGCCCACGTTTTTCATCTTCATTTAGCCAAAGCATGGAGAGGGATAGCTAGCATTACCGCTAAGGAAGGTAATTACATGCAAATGCTGCTGGCTTAGCCCTGCTTCCCAGGTGTCCGACGGCGAGGGTCTCTGCTGGGGAGATTGAACACTTCTCCTACAGTAATAATGCTGGAGTGTCTGCGGTTGATGAATGGAGGGGTATTAGAGACAGGCCCAGTGCAGCCGGGGGTGGAAGAGGGGGGTTATGGGAAGTGAAGAAGCTTCTGAGCTTTGGTGCCTCCGTGTCCGGCTGCAGATAAGGGGCTTGTTGCAGGCTGCAGGTGACGGGAGGGAATTTATTGTCCTTGTCCACTTAAAGATCTCTATAAGTCTTGCCTGTTCCTGCATTCATTACAATCAGGTCAGTAATGAATGCCGTACAGTTGCGTTCGGCGTCTGAATGCCGACTGCATGGTTTCCAGGGTATTCGGCAGATTAATTATGCACTTACTGAACAAGTGACTTATTCAAAGCACTTCTCCTACACTCGGCTCCCCTCTGACTTACTGCAATTGTAAGGTTTAGCGTAGCTTCGAAGCATTTCTGAGCAGCTTTGTTCAGATTCACCCTCAAAGGTTCCCAGTAATTAATGCACTGAATTTGTTCCCACATGGAAATATGAAAATTGGTGTAGTTATACACCTAAAAGTTGCTTGTGTTAATATATATATATATATAGATATGTGTGTGTGTGTGTGTGTGTGTGTAGGTGTGTGTGTGTGTGTGTGTGTGTGTGTGTGTGTGTGTGTGTGAATGGAGCCAAAAGATAAAAGAAAATGTGAGAAATGAGCTTCACTTTCTAATAAAACCCACAAAATCTATCTGAATTTGAAGAGGTCAGTTCTGGAAAACACCTTTCTTGCCATCAACAGCATAAAAATTATATTTTTAGAAGCTGAAACTTAACAGAAGCATATAAAGTCCAAATAAAATCAGGACCAGCACAGAGCCTTGAGGCACCCCAGAGTTATTAGACAACAGAGAAGACAAGAAGTTCTCCATCCTAACCGAAAAGGTGATTTTTAGTAGGATGTGTGTTCGTATGGCACTTTAACCCTGATAACACAACTGGAACCCTGATAGAACAACAAAATATACAAGTATGAGGAACTAAATTACAGCAAGTGTGCCGACAATTAGACCTCCAAGTATACAAATGTGTATAAAATCCACAGACCTCCATGTGCACATGCACATTAACTGCATTTTGCACTTTATTATAATGCTCTACCATCCTGGCACCGTAATACACACAACTACAGCCAAGTCCAGCAGGCCGGGTGTTATCTGTGCTTAAATGCCTGCCGAAGTGTCAGTCATGTTCTTAATGGTGATAAATACCTCCAGCGTTGGTGCTGGGAATCGATTCCTTCACAGAGAGAGGGGAAAAAAATATCTGCCAATCAGCGTGAAGCCACCTACATCCATATACACACATACACAGTCTCCTCAGCCCACACACTCACATATACAGCGTATGTACCTGCACACACACACTCACACATGCGTCTATCTGTTCATTCATTGTGAATGCACACATTAAAGATTTTTTTTCCCACTGTGCTGTCTAAGTAAATACAGGTCTTCCATTGTTCAGGCTTTCAGGAGCTCAACTGGCCTTAAAGTGGAATAATTTGAAGCTCAAGAATCAGCCAATCATGTCTTGGTAAAATGGATTTAGACCCATTTTAGGAGAGGAGAAATGTCACGCTAGGACTTTTGGATGGGACTGACTCTATAGTCGCTGTGTAACCAAATTGCAGACAGATATTCCACAAAATCTGGAGTTTCTTCAAGAAATGGGACCTGATGTAAGGTTTTGACTTTAGAAGTTAACCTTGGACACTTCTGGAACTATTGTGTAGGTGAGCTGTAGTGCCTGGATGGATCATGTAGGAAGCAGGGCATGAAGCTTACATAGCTGCTTCCGGCTTTGCTGCAAAGCTATCAAATGGCGTGCGGTTCCTTGACATCATCTAACAATTTCATCCCTGGTTCCTTATTCTCCTCTGCAGCTGGACATCATCATTGGTGACTTTTTGCAAATGGTCCTCTTCTTCACCTTTGCATGTTTGTTTTCTTCCTGTTAACATCAACACATCCTCGTACTCACTGGCCTGTTCTGATGTTCGATATGATTCAGATGTTTGCATTCACACACTGGAGTAGCATCTAGAAAGGTTTAGGATTACATTTCCAGGTGTAAAAGGGTTTTTAGTAAGGTGTGGGAACAAGATTTATAGTTAAACTGTGGCACACAGATCACTTTTGGCAAAAGTGAAATGAAAGGTTCGCAGGACGGTAGTGAGACCAGCTATATTATAAGGGTTGGAGATGGTGGTGCTAAAGAAAATACATGCATTGGAGCTGGAGGTGTCAGAGTTAAAGATGCTGAGATGTGTGTTAAGGGCAAGGATGAACAGGATTAGGAATGAGTATATTAGAGGGACAGCTCAGGTTGGACGGTTTTGGAGACAGATTTAGAGAAGTGACACTGCGTTGGTGTGGACACGTGCAGAGGAGAGATGAGACGTAGATCAGGGGAAGGATCTTGAGGATGGAGCTGCCAGGATAGAGGAGAAGAGGAAGGACAACGAGGAGGTTTATGGAAGTGCTGAGAGAGGACATGCAGGGGGACGGTGTGAAAGAGGAAGATGCAGAAGACAGGAAGAAATGGAGATGGAGAAACAATCCACCGTGGTGACCCCTAAACCGGAGAAGCTGAAAGAAGAAGGCAGAGAGAACATGTTCATAACTTAGCAAGACTTAGTGAGATAATCACTTTGGTATTTTTTTAAAAGTTGGTCAGTTTTGGAACTGAGAAATCATCTCAAATCATCTCTGAAGACCTGGGAATGATGATCATCTTGTTCCCACAACTTGGGAAGTTAGGAAGGATGTCACCGGCACGTCTCCATATGAGTTTTGAATTAAACTATTCACTGCAAAAGTGATCCATACAAGGTTGAATATTTAATCATTTTGGCTGGTTTCTAAAGATCTATTCATCATAAACTTGAACAAATACTTGAGCATCATTTTCAGTTTCTTTTTTCTTTTTCTTTCCAGTGTGCGAGTGTGTTTCAGGTGCACTGGTTCTGTATATCTGTTGAAGGTTCTTAACCATTATATTGCCACCTATAGAGCTACCCAACAAAGCAACTCAAGGCCTGGTTTGGAAATGGAAAAGTTTTATCTTGACACTGTGATGAGCACATAGTGGTGTTAGTTAGTGTGTGTCAGGACTCCAGTCCCTGTCCCTTGATTTTAGAGAACACACAGGGGTCCAAGCATTGTGCCTAATGCCTCTTTATGCGCCCCAGGCCTCGCATTACCCCACAGCAGAACCGAGGCAAGGCAAATCCCGCTAACCTCCATAAAAGCTAATGAGTGATGTAACTGCTGCTGCTACAGTAAAACCCATCTCTCCAGGTACAAGCCCACAGCCATCACCTTAAGTGAGCTTTTACGACAGCAGTTAATGCAGCCGTAACTGCTGTAGTTAAGGAAATTTCCACACCGCCGTTACTGTTGCCGTCACTTCGGCTCGTGATTTCCGCCCTTGCTGATTAGACGTGGCAGAGCTTTTCCACGTTGCTTTCTGCATTTATCTTTTTTTAATGGGGATGGCTTTCTCTGTTTGTTTTAATTAAAGCTTAATTTCTAAATTTATAATGCGAGATGCTAATTAAGCTGATTTTCATTTTTATTAATGCTAATGTAATGAAAGCTAACTGACGAGTATAACTACTTGCCTGTAAACCAATCTGGATATCTACTTATATATTTAAGTATATATATGTAAGACAGTTTGGCGTGAATCAAATTGGATTTTTTTCTTGCCAGCGTACAAAAAAATGAGGAGCATCTGAAGCGTGTGTGAAGGAGTGATGATTGTGGACGCTGTAATAACGAAATGAAAAGCAATAATAATTATATATCAGATAATGCAATGAAAAAACGGATTGAATATCTGATATAGACGTACTGCCTTCAGTTCATTCTTGTCGGTGTGGTCGTTAGCATGCCTCTTGCCTTGGGTTCAGCATCTCGACCAATCAGATGCTGGACGTGATGGACCCCCATTCTTCCTCAGATCTGCACTATCAGGGCAGCTTCCCAGAAAATATCCTAAAGATGTAAAGATTCGCTCCCAAACTGACTTAAGAGCTGGCTTAAGCTCAGCTGGTGCAATCGGACCCTGGCCCCCAGACACAGTTCGAATTAAACTGTGCTTTCGGTCTGTCTCCAGCTGAGTGCTGTGCGGGACAGTGGGGGTCAATCGGGTGAATGGAGCCTCACATTTTCAGACAGCACACCTGCTGCTGACCCCTTTTCAAATCTACTGGCTGCCGGAGGCCGGCCACACACACACACACATACAAACATTTTGTCTCTCTACATTCTTTGGCCAGTTCGACCCCTGGAGTGTGATCTGCTTTCAGTTTCTTTATTCACATGTTGTGAATCTGGAATCTGAACACCAATAATTGTTTGTGCATGTTGCAGTAAATCAGTGAAGTTTCATTTTCCTGAAAAAATGATGCAGTAATTTGCAGTGAATCAAGTCGAATGTCCCACATTGCTTCTGAAACTGCTCAGGTGCAGAGAC
>CM029376.1:541467-568967 GCA_017165825.1 Hepsetus odoe
TTTTTTGAACTCGGCTAGATCATCACTAAGCAAAATCTGTGAACCGGGACTACAAATGAGAAGATTGATACTCAAAGCTGAAGCTCACACCCCAGATTTCTTTTCATGAGAGCGAACAGGTGGGTGATCATCTCAGCTCAGTGAGTGTTGTTGAAACTTGTTTCAACAAAAATTCCTGTTCGTGCCCCTGAGAGTCGTGTATGTTTAAACAGTGTTGTTGAAAGATATCGATGCACTTACTTCTTCATATTTTGTTAAGAATCATCTTGTTGGTGCAAAAATACTTTTATAGTAATGTTTCTCATATTGAGATTAAATGGAAGAACAGGAACACATTTTTAACATGAAAGTAACTATTTTTGTCATTGTGAGAACACAACAAAAAGCAAACCACAATGAAATTGGACTTCTGCATTTACCCCATGCACAAACACACACCGTACAGCTATGAAAGAACTGCTCAGAACTGCTCAGGTACAGAGACTGGACTGAAAATGAGAGACAACAACACTGTCCTTCAGGAAGATCTGGAGAACTGCTCAGGTACAGAGACTGGACTGAAAATGAGAGACAACAACACTGTCCTTCAGGAAGATCTGGAGAACTGTACCTCAGCATCACATAAACAAGAGAGTCTGGGTCTTTGGAAGCAAGATATAAAGAAATGAGATGCTCAAGGCTGTCACATTGTACTGTAGACTTTCTAATTGATGGTTTATGATGGTCTAGTCTTTATGACATATTAGATATACATTTAAGTCCATTGACCAAATATGAGCTTGTGTTCTTCACAAGCCCAGCAGGTAAAGAAAACAGTGCTTCTGTTTTTATTCAGAGATAAGTTTCACCCAGCGAAAAATGAGCCAAACTTAGGTTAGCGGTCTAGACTGCCATCTAACTATCTTTAGCTTGTTGTTCTCCTCATCTGAAGTAATTTCTGTCAATGGAGTCCATCTGCTGTAATGATGTTTTGGAAACCCAGCTGCAGTAACATATTTGGCTTACTAGCAATAAGCTGAGCTGCCTACCTCCTACACAAACAGCTGCCCTAAGAATGGTCCTTCAAGGGTTCTTCACTAAAAGATGCTCAAAGATTTGTTTTGAATGCATAAATGCTTCTTTGCTTTAAAAGTTCAGCCAATGATATTACACTGATTATCTCATAATGCCTGTCAAGGGTTTTTGGTACATTAAGAAGAAACGGAACAGGCAGCCAGACTTTGATGGGCAGAAGACTGGACTGAACATCTCCATAACATTGTAGAGTGGTGGTATAGCGGTAGGAAACTCACCTGGAGTGTATAGGTTCAAATGCTACCTACAGGACTACCACCATTAGGTTCCTCAGCAAGACCCTTAAGAATACATGTCACTCTGGATGTTCATGTATTCAGTGGATGGTATCTAGAAATGGAGGAACCAATGACATGTGTCATGGAGTCATGGGCATCTAATGATTCTTCATGTGCATGTGGAGCGAAGGCTAGCATAACTGGTCCCAAAAAGAGGCAGGTAAAAAAGTTCAGACCGGTTGAAAGAAAAGACACAATGGTGAAGCGCTGGCCTCGAGGTTAGGGACTAGACCCCTGGATCAGAAGGTCATGGGTTCCCAGACCAATCCCTAGGTTGCCCTGAGGTATCCTTGAGCAAACCACCAAAAGCTTCAACAGTGGACATCAGAACTGGACTGCTGAAGAAGGTGGTCTGACCTGATAATCATAGGCCATGGGAAGGCAAGCTGGCCGATGCAGTGATATTTGTGGTAAAGATCCTGGGTCCTGCAACCCTTCATGGTGGGGATGCTCCTTATTGAGTGTCCTCTTTCAGCAGGATAATGTCCTGCCACACTGCAAACCCTGTTCAGGAACACTTTGAGGATCTTTACACAGGACTTAGTTTACACAGGACGCTGGTTCCAGAAACCACAGCATATCGTCACAGTTCTTTGAGGGACACAGTATTAAGAGGATTTTAAGCAGGGTCGCGGGGAAGTCCATCCCAGCTCACACAGGGCGAAGGACAGGGGACACACCCTGGACAGGTCGCCCATCGCAGGGAGGAGCGTGACGGGGACGGCACCTTCCTTCCTCAAGGGCACCTCAGGGCAACCTATCGGGAAGGTGTTCGAACCCCCGCTCCTCCGATCATGCGGCCAACACCCTAACCACTAGGCCACCGCTGCCCCAACATACAAACAGTTTCCTCTTAATATCTAATGGATTAAACGGGACAAAATTGCAGTTTTAACTACATTAATTATAAATATCCATCAGTCTGTCAGTGGAATGGCCACTGGAGGACCTGCAGAAAGACAGGGACGTGTCCCTATAGAGACCACTGCTTCTCCGACATATAGGACGAGGCATGTTTACAGCAGAAGTAGTGCGGGGGAAATGTTTCATATAGTTTTTTCTCCTTAAAATCCAAAGATCACACACCGTTTCATGTTTGGACAGCCGGGGTTGATGCTAGCAGGCTAATGATAGCATTTTTGAACAGTTTCTTGAGTCAGTTCACAAGGGCTGAAAAAAATGAATAATACATAATAGGGCATAAATGAAAAATAATTATAAATAGGCACAACTCAGACATCTTTAAAATGGCTTAAAGATTGTGATCACACACTTGGCGGGGGTTCAGAAAAGCGGAAATTGCATTAGATGCTTTTGCACAGCAAACTTGAATAGCAGGACTGTTTTTAAAGCCTGTAATGCAAATGTAGGCAGGCAACACATACACACACTCTCTCTCACTCTCACACACACACACACACACGCGGCGTGAAGAGCAGAAGGTGTGTTACAGAGAGTCTGATTGTAATGACACGTCCTGGTAATGACACCAGTCAAACCTTTCCACCAGAGTGGCCTATTACCATTAACCGCAGCCTAAAGAACCAGGCAGAGAGCTGATATGAGTGTGTGTGTGTGAGTGTGTGTGTGTGCTTCACGGTTTCGTTCTGACTCTCTCCTGAGAGAGAGTGGCCCTGTTCGAGGCCGCAGGTCTATCGATCGCTCTATAAAGTGCTATCCCTCTCTCTTACTGGAGTGCCATCTCCCTCTCTATCTCTCTTTTTCCTTCTTTTCTCTCTCTCTTTCAGGGCCATAGGCTAGCGAAGCAGCCGCACTTTTCAGAGCGAGGCCGTGGGGGAGTGACCCCGCTGATCAAAATGTATGATCACCCCATTCAGCGTTATCACTGTGGCCTTTATAAAAGCACTGACCACAGACCTGCAGGACCCCAGAGGCCAGTGGGACTGATAAAAGAAACGGAATAGAGACAGGAGAAATGGAGGGACGTTTAACGTCGAACTTTACATTTTTTTGAGTTTTTAAGGACACACAGCACTGTGCAAAAGTTTAAGGCAGGTGTGGAAAAAATGCTGTAAGCAAAGAACGCTTTCAGAAATATCAATAATGATTGTTTATTTTGATCAATGTACAAAATGCAAAGTGAGCGAACAAAAGAAAAATCTAAATCAGATCAATATCTGTTGTTTCTACCTTTTACCTTCAGAGCAGCATCAGTTCTTCTGGCCCCACAGAGCCCTGATCTCCACATCATCCAGTGTGTCTGGATCACATGAAGAGACAGAAGGATGTGAGGAAGCTACATCCACAGAAGATCTGTGGTTAGTTCTCCAAGATGTTTGGAACGACCTACCGGCCGAGTTCCTTCAAAAACCGTGTGCAAGTGTACCTAGAAGAACTGGTGCTGTTTTGAAGGCAAAGGGTGGTCACACCAAATATTGATCTGATTTAGATTCTCTTTTGTTCATTCACTGCATTTTGTTGATTGATGAAAAAAAATGATGAACATTTCCATTTCTGAAAGCGTTCTGTTTACAGCATTTTTCACACCTGCCTAAAACCTTTGCACAGGACTGTGTAACTCTGAAATAAAATTAAAGAGTGTTAATGTTTTCAATCACCACTAATTAAAACCATTAATGCAATAAATGTTGAGAGTTAATTAACGTCATTAAAAGTTTGCATCCCACACCAGTAGCTTACCCCGAGGAATCCTTAAGCAAGGTACCGTTCCCATCACTTTTCTCCAAGCGTTGGATACAGCTGCCCACTGCTGCACAGTGCGTGTGGGTTATCCTTTGGCACCGGGGAGCAGCAATGGGGCCGGTACCTTACACAAGGTTACCTCAAAGCAATCTTCTGGTCTGGGATTCAAACCACAGCCCTCTGTGGTGCAGGCCAACATCACTAACCCCTGCACCACTGACATTTTTAAAGGAGACAGCGTGAAGAAAAATCTGTTTTTCTCTCTCATTTTAAGCATCATAGGTTCACAAGAATCAAGGTTCCTTTTTATGTGACATTTTTCTTCCAGGCCAGAGGAAGCCGTTTCTCTCGGTGGATGAGATCTGAGTCCGTCTGCTGTGTGTGGCTGACAGCAGAATGGCTGTGACAGAAGCCTAACCTTCACCAAACACCTCCAATCTCCTTCCTGCCAACTCCTTTTACACAGAGACACAAGCTGAAGGAGGCTTGGTTAACAGGCGGCCTCTTTAACCGTCAGTCGCAGGCAAAACGTCCACAGTTACAAACGTTACAGCCTGGCTTATTATCATTTCTCTTTCATCATCTATTGAAATAAACATGATAGAAAGTGTGGTTAGTTTCTTTCCAGCTGGAGCGAATCATCTCCTTCACAGGTTTATTGATACAGACGTTTATTGATTTATTGTCTGGAGACCCGATCAACACTTTTGGGGACTTCTGGATGGTTATTGTATTAGAACGTCCCTCGTGTCTCGACTGCATGACTGCACAGGTCTGCTCGCTGGTAAGGTTGCACGTCTGCATGCGAGGGCTTTAATATTGAGTCGATATTAAGATGGGAAATAAGATATGAGAAAATATAAAAACTTTATAAGGGAAATTGCTTGTTACAACTGCAGAGACAGACAGACAGATTCACCAGTAAACACAAATAACACACTTATTATAAAATATTAAAACATATAAAAGGAAACAAAAGCATTTACCCTGCTAGGTAAGCGGCCCCAGGATTAGAAGGTCGTGGATTCGAATCCCAGATCAGTAGGTTGCTCTGAGGTACCCTTGAGCAAGGAACCGTCCCTGTCACTGTTCCCTGGGTGATTTCAATAGCTGCATGATGCGTATGGGTTAAATGTAGAGGCTGTTTTTCGTTGTTTCACAAGTTGTCAATTTCACTTCAAGTAGCATTATAAAACCTCCTGTATACACTGCGCTCTATATAAACTCTCACTCATTTTCTGAACCGCTTGTCCTGATTTGGGACACTTGCACGTTCACTTCGAACCCTGAACTCGCTCCTGTTGTGCTGCTCTTCCCGTTAATGAATCTGTACAAACTGCACAGGGATGTGTCTCTACCTTTAAAATGCACCGAGTGTTTTTTCACCGAGTGTGGATCTGATGTTGCAGTTGTTCCCTTGTGATCGATGCTACGGCATCACTTTCCACGCGCTTACTCCGACAAGATGCTTCAACCCTGCAGAATGTGCCTTCCGTCTGCAATAAATACTGGTTTGCTTCAGTTTATTGTTTATGTTTACAGTTTATTGCTCTTTTCAGCAATTTTTACAGTTACAGTTGATTTATCACATATACAGCCTCTAAATTCGAGATGCAAAGGCTGTGTGAACGATATTAAAAACGATAATAAAAATAATATGTTTTATTAGCACCTTGCACACCAAAGGCCTTTAAACAACACTGAAATACAAACAACACACAGAATCAAGCTCTGCAGATTAAGAACGAAGCCAAGTAGAAAGTTAATCAAGGAAATGAGAAGGGATGAGATTTTATTTAAAAATTTTATTAGAAATGAATGAAGCCTCCCGGATGGTAATTTGGAGCGCATTAAAGTGTTTGGGAGCCACAACACTAAAAACTCTCCCACCCGCTTGGAGACCAGCTTAAATTTCCAGGACGGAGATGCTGAAGAGGATCTAAGGGTGCAAGATGTTGCAAATGGAGATATTAGTTTTCCATGCAGACCCTAAAGCAAGATCTTCGAATCCAAAGAAGGACTGGGAGCGAGTGTAGCTCACGTGATATGAGCAGAAGTCAAGTGAAAGTGACTATTTGCCATTGTGAACACACAGTGAACCACAACCAAATGCATCCTCTGTATTTAACACGCACACACCGTGCTGCAGTGGCCCATCTAGCACCCAGGGAGCAGTGATGGGGACACTACCTTGCTCAAGGGTACACCAGGGCAACCCACTGGTCTGGAAATCAAACCCATGACCTTCTGATAGTGGGTCCCAGTCCACAAGTACACTAAAAAGATATCACAGAGGTAATATCTGATGATTATAAAAGTCCAATCTCTTATGTAACTAGTTATTGCTTTATTCTTTAGAGGCTTTCATTCTGTCCATCAAGCAGAGGGTGGACCGATGGACCCACAGCATTGTCACTGCGTCCTGCGGGCTACATGACTCGGGCTGATCCAGCCTGGCGATAAAGTGTAACCTCACATCCATCACCACGGCCAGGGTGAGCAGGGTCACGCTGACAATATGCGATCCCACTACCGACAAGCAGAACGATCTGTTAAAGTCCCGCCAGGACAATATTTCAAAATGACACCACCCGAAAAATCTGGAAGAACGCTGCTGTACTCAATAAGGACATCCTGAACTGGAGATGAGATTTCCCTTATCTCAACTATTTGAGTTCACAGTTCTCACATTCTGACGTTTTGGTTCTGTCTGGATCCGAGAGCTTCAATATTGAGCCGATAGTAAAATCCAGGGTTGGAAGGGCAGAACGTTTTATTCACACGTTAATTGATACAAACATGTATTGATATATTGTCTGAAGATCTGATCAACACTCTTGGGGACTTCTGGATAATTCTATTAGAACGTCCCTCATGTCTCGACCGCAAAGCTCTTCAGCACGTCTTCATCCGAGGGCTTTAATCGAGTCAATATTAAGGTCAGAAATAAGAAATGAGAAAGTATAAAAACTTGAAATTGCTTGTGAGCAGAAAGACAGACCCACCAGTAGACCCAATTAACAATTATAAAATGTATATAAATATAAATTAAATATTAACCACTATGTAAGCTGTATTATAAAAGCTCCTTTACACACCGTGTTCTATACGAACTCTCTCACTCATTTTCAGAGCCGCTTGTCCTGATTAGGGTCAGGGGTGGTGCTGGAGTCGATCCCAGCTTTCACATGACGAACAACGGAGGCTGTCCCTGCAATCAGGACACGGACGTCGCTCTGGATGAGAGTGTCTGCTAAATGCTTTAAATGTAATGGGATACATCAGTCACACTTTAAAGCGCCAGAATAATAGGCCTACATTGAATCGGTAGATATTCAATACACTTTCCATCTTGACTCCACCTCTTTTTATTCCTCCTTATAGCATGCAGCATGATTCTTTTCATCCTGTTACCCGTTTCCGTTCAAAGTGAGCACATCACACAGCAATTAAACATGAGATCCCAAACAATGACCAACCTTTTAACTGGAGGTTAATGTAAATATATACTGTGTACAGAAAGATTTTAGAAAAAAAAAAATTGATCTTGACTGCAAAATAAATTCCCTAAGGGTGCCAAGAATTATGGAGCTGACAGAGCATGTACACACCTTTTATAGTTATTATTTATTAGTGAAGTGTGCTGGGCATGTTGTAAATATTGTAAAGAAAGCTCATTTGTGATGCATCAATTACTTAAAAATGTAGAAACATTAACGATTGAAGCTGCAGAACGAACAAGGCGAAGTTGTCAGCACGTTTAGTCCCATTAGGATGGAAATCTGCTTCAGCTGCAGGAGAAGCAGGTCTGATGAGCACCGAGTCCGAGGCCATTGCTGAGCTCAAGGCTGTTTTCATTGAGAAGCCTCTACAAAACATTACAGCACACAGGGATGAAAGAAAATAACTGATGATATGAAGCCAACTCTTGTGGAGAACTGAATGTTTATTGACCTGAATGTAGAGATGATACTGAAACAGATGGAGGCTGAAGCAGAGGATGAAGCCATTAAGTCTGATCTAATGGAGATGCTGTTCCATCAGAGAACAACCATCTTTGGGTAACACAGACAGCAGAAAACACATGCTGTAAACTTTACAAACATCCCAGTCACTTTTAAACTCAACTCTCACATAGGACCGTGGTGATCTAGTGTTCAGGGACTAGGCCACAGGATCACTAGGTTGCCCTGAAGTACATTTGAGCAAGTTACCGTCCCCATAACTGCTCCCCGGGAACTGGACATGCCTGCCCACTGCTGCACAATGTGTTTATATGAAGAAGCATTTCGTTGTGGTTCACTGTCTAGTGTGCTCGCAAGGACAAATAGTCACTTTCAGTTTCACTCTGGAGACACTCTTCCGGATACGCCCACTTTGGCTTAATCCAACTACCCTTATGAATGAAGAGGCAAAACATCATAAACAAAGCTTCCGAAACAGTCAGTATGTGTGAATTAAACATATTGAACTGCAGGAGTGACTACTGCATCTGTAACCTCATGCTCCTCAGAGTTTTTTTGCAGAATATCCCGAAATTAGCGTCTCGCTAGCATTAGCGGACTCTAGCATGAGTTGCTAAGCTAAGCCCTTTTAAACTGCAAGACGGTGAGAAAACTAAATAAAGCTGTCTTCCTTTACTTCCGCTCGTGCATTTCCACTCCCGTCTACAAATACCAATGACCATCTTTGCACTTTGTTAGTGTTTACGGTAATATTTAGCCTTAAAGCTGCACTACCTTCCATCCTCTCTTGCTGGCACCGCCTCACGTAATCACGCGAGAACATATACTCTCGCGAGGCTTGGTCTTCTGCAGCTCTTAAAGCGACAGTGTCACCTTTATGGAAAGAATCTGTTTCTTCAGCAAAAGCCTGCATAACTTTTACAGTAATAAACACTGTTCTCACACCGATAATTGCACACGTGGAGCTTCAACACAGGCTGATGGCAGTGAGCATGTTAACACCGACCAAACACTAGAGTAATGAGGAAAATCAACTCTCTTAACCAATGATATTCATCCAATAATTCATCCTGGCATCATCCATATAACCAACTCAATGCAGGACAGAATTACCATCCTACTCAAAAAAAATAAAAAATAAAAAATTGTTAGCATTAGTCCAGCTGAGTTCAGAGATTTCCAAATTAAGCATTGGTGTTTTAGTAACTGAAAAAGAAAATAAAAGTGAGAACAGCTAGTAACAAAATAAACTTTGTGAATTATATTGTATAATTTAGAATCTAGTTATATATATATATAATGGGACAACTGTAATGCATTAAAATATGCCTGGATCTTCTCCAATGCCTCTGCTTCAGATCAGGACATGTCGAGATTTAGATAGAGAGTAAAAAAAAAAAAAAAAGAACCCATCATCCAGCATCACCACAGCTTGTGCTGTCACTTGAAATCACTTCCAAATGAATCCCTTGGCCCTAAACGTCTTTCAGCCGTCGTCCTACTTTTCATCGAGGCAACCTTACACTTTTTAAAGAGTCGCTTTAGCCGGGATCTGTCCGAGATCTCAATCACCGCAGTGGATTATAGTCTGGCCGGCTGCTAAGCTCTCCAATCACAGACCCCGGGCCCAGTCATCAGTTTAGGGTGCGGCACGAGAGCGAGGCAACCAAGTCGCGTTAACTTTCAGCAGCGCTGCCGTGATTGGAGCGACTCTGAGCTTTTCAGGAGCAGGCCATTTAGCTGAGCTTTGGAGTCAGCATGAGGCGGCTGACCTGACTCGAAGACTCGTCTCAGTCTTCAGGGGCAGGAAAGAGCTTGGCGGGGCTGTGAACAGCGAGCTCCCATTAGAATATGAAAAGCTTCCATTTATTACCATGGGGAAAAAAAAAAAAAACGTTTTTTTTTTGCCTTTTAATTGCCAAAATGAAAAGAAAGGTGGGAGACATCAAAGGCAGACCGTGGTGATTTGCATGTAGATGTTACTAGAGAGCTTTGAAAGCGTTATGGCAGTAATGTGCACAGAGATCAACACCGAGCTACATCACCACGACCAGCGGGGAGAGATTTTAGATAGCTTCAATTAAAACATCCGAAGAATTCATTACAGCCAACGAGTCTGTTATAGAAATAAGCAGGCTTGGGTTTACTCTCGTTTTCGATGTGTTCTTCTCTCTCCTGTAAATCTCACCAGGTTTGAGGGATTAACCTCCTCTAGTTAGCTAGGCCTAGGCTGAAGAACCTGCCTGGAATGTCCACTTTTTGGGGCAGTGGTGGCTACGTGCCGACGGACTAGGTCCAAGGAACAGAACGCCGTGGGTTTGAATCCTAGACCCATAAGCTGCTCTGAGGTACCGTCCCCATCACTGCTTCCAAGGCGCTGGAAAATGGTTGCCCTCTGCTACACAGTGTGTGTGGGATTAATGCAGAGGTTGCACTTTGTCACTTTCACTTTGCTAGAAACATCCACATATCGTCCACTTTATTAGAAACACCTACCTTGTATGTCAAATCTCTTGAAACCCTTGCCTCATGCATCCATATTTTTTTCCCTTAGAAACACTTACCTTGTATGTCCACTTACTGGCCACTTTACTCACCTTGTTCTGTTACTCGCTGGCCATTTTATCAGAAACACCTCCATCATGCACCCACACATTGTCCAATCATTAGAAACACCTACCCATGTCCAATATTTGGCCACTTTATTGGAAACATGTACTCTGTTCTGTGTGGCACCGTGGCTCTGAAGGACCGTGTTCCATTTTTCTGTCTATACTGGGCAGCAGTGGCTTACTGGTTAAGGGCAAGGCCCCAGGATCAGAAGATAATGGTCGAATCCCAGACCAGTAGCTACCCTTGAGCAAAGGTACTGTTCCCAACACTGCTCCCCGGGTGCTGGATATGGCTGCGTGTGGGCTAAATACAGAAGCATTCCTTGTGGTTCACTGTGCTCACAATGACAATTAATCACCTTCACTTTCACTTCAAATGACAATAAAAACCTTCTTCTCATGGCATGACTTGACTGTAGAGTGTAATCAGCCCCTCAGCGTCGTTCTGTCCCCCCCGCTGCTGCATACGGCGCTCGGGCGGCCGTTTTAATGTCAGTGGTTTAATGTAGGCCTCGTAATAAAACATTTAGTGAAGGTGATCTGATTTTAATTGATGCTGCAATGTGGTGGAGGCTGCCGCCCTCCATCATCTGGCGCAGTCAATGCGCTCGTCAATATGACTAATGTGACATTGATCACAGCGGGAGCCTGGGAATTCGCTCCCCCTCCGCAAATTAGTCCAAACCGGCCCTCGAACAATGACACTTTCATTTTCCCCGTCGTCCAACCCATGCTTCATTTAACACCATGGGCTGTTAACAGGTACAAATCGCCTTGGCAACGGGTTGTCACGGTTACCCCGTGGCGCCAACCTTAGCGGGCCTGGACCCGCTCCCCCCGTCAGAACAAGGCTGGAGTAATTTAATATCCAATCAGATAACGGGACCCATTGGAGGGCAAGTCTTGTTTAAATGAGGGAAGATCAGAGGAGGGCCCCGAGCCAGAGCGGGATTATTTTAGGAAATGCTGCTTAATTACGAGAGCAAACCTTGTGGATGGCCGCAAGTTATTCAATTTAGGAATTAATTCTGCACATAAAAAAGATCATAAAATCTAAATAGCCCCACAGCGGTGCTTAATGCGTTATCCGCGCAGCAGAGGAGGAAAAATATAAATAAAGAAATAATCAAGTCTTTACTGTGGCGGGGGGATGCGGCCGAGGAGGAAGCGAGATTATGGATTTTCTTCTCTGATGGGGGGAAAAAGGAAAACGACTCTGTCCGAGTGTCACTCTGGGGAACGGAATTTGCCCTTCGAACTGAGCAGGTTTACAAGAGTGACCTTTGAAATGTAGACATTAGATGTGACCATAAGGAAAAAGAGAAGAATGGAAAAGAGTGAAAGAGAGAGAGAGAGAGAGAAAGAGAGAGAGAGAGAGAGCATGTGACAGAGAAAGAAAGAAAGAAAGAAAGAAAGAAAGAAAGAAATGAGATAGAAAGAGACATAAGTAGAGAGTGAGAGTACTAATGACCTTCTTAAAAACAGACAGTGCTGTGTGTGTGTGTGTGTGTGTGTGTGTGTGTGTGTGTGTGTGTGTGTTTGTTCCCGGTCTCTAGTGAATGCTTACAAGCAGGCTTTTCTTTGCCCTTAAGCGTGTGTTAATATCTTGCAAGCACTTCTGAGGTTCTCTGATTTAAAAATGTAGAAGAGCCCAATATGCTGGGAAGTGGAAACCAGAGGGAAGATGTGTGTGTGTGTGTGTGTGTGTGTGTGTGTGTGTGTGTGTGTGTGTGTATGCACCCTTGCATTCAAGAACAAACATGTGTGTGCATTAGTGTTTGTGTGTATGAGCAGTTAGACAGACAGATGTTCTCGCCGCCCAGGAGAGCAGCAGCGTAGCAGCTTCAGTTCTTCTCCAAGAGCTCTCAGGATGAGGGTTAATCAAACCGCTCGCCACGAGAAACCCCCATCGGAGGAGAAGCACACCGCTTCCTTTCATGTGGGTCTGATTAACCCTTAGGAGCCTTGAAACATCTTTTCACATGTACTGACATGTATGATCGCCTCATGAATTACATCTACATTAAGAGACTCCTGCTGCCAGATGCTGCAAACACACGGACAAACTTTAAAAATGGACCAGCATCCCAACCTGGGCCCTGTTCCATAACCACTAGGCTCCCACTGCCCCACAAAACACAACAAAATGTCCCAGCGTAAGTGGCTCCAGTACAAAGCGATGGGATTTACCTTTTTTGGATAGATGCCCCCCCAGGTAGTGGTGGTCTATTGGTTAGGGAGTTGCCCCGGATCGTAAGATTGTGAGTAGGTTGCCCTAATGTACCCTTGAGCAAGGTACCGTCCCCGTCACTGTTCCCCAGGCGCAGAGGTTGAATTTCACAACAAGGATTGTCACTTTCACTTTTTAATTAAACACATAGTTTAACTCACCAAAGCAGAAGGAGAAACTAAACTACTAAACCGAAGGTCATGGGTATGAGTCCCAGACCAGTAGGTCACACTGAAGTACCCTTGAGCAAGGTACCATCCCCATCAATGCTCCCCGGGCGATGCCGTTGCAGCCCACTACTCCCGATGTCTGTATCTGTATCAAAGATCTGTGTCTTGCTCCATAACACTTGCTATTTCACGTTCTCCAAAGCAGACAAGCGAGGGAGCTAGAAAGCATCAATAGTGTGAAGCATCACCAGAAAGTGACTAACAAGTGCATCTGAAAAACTTTATTGATTCATGTATTGATGCCAAAACCTCCCCTGTACATACAAAGTCTTCTCCATGAACATCTCAGTACAGTCCTGCGCAAAAATCTTGAGACCCTCACTTCTTCATATTTACCTTCCAAAGAAACTTTCTTGTCTTTGAATGTGTCGATGTGGAACAGTTCTCCAGATCTTCCTGAAGGACTGAGGTTCCTGAAGTTTTTGTCTCTCATTTCCAGTACAGTTTCTGTACCCGAGTGGTTTCAAGAACAGTGTGGGATCATCTCCACAGAGAACTTCTCAAAAGACAGCCGACGTCCAAAGAAGAGCTTAGGAACGTCCCTGGATAATTATCCCTGAAGATGACTTGGAAACGAGCTTGTCTAAGAGAGTTGAGGCTGTGCTGAAAAATAAAGGTGGTCAGACTAAATGTTGACTTTAAAGCTGGTTCGAATGAAACTGTTTGCGCTTAGACTGGAGTTACATGTGTTTGCACAGAAATAACTGAGCCTGTTGTTTCATTTTCATACAGAATATGAAGAAATGAGGAGCTCAAGACTTTTTGATTTTTGGTTCCTGACGCCTTATGCTGGAGTGTTAGTTCAGAATCACCCCGTTCTTGTCCCATCGCTGTCCTGTTCTGGCCCAGTTCTGGCGCCGTTCTTTTTGATCTGCTCTAATCACTGTGACAACAGCCCGAGATCTCCAGCGGAGGGCTCCTGATCTTTGATCAAACTTTCATCGCTCACTCCAAACGGAGCATGTTGGGCTTTTTAAAGATTCATACTTCACGATGGCACACTCCATCTGTCTGTGTGTGTGTGTGTGTGTGTGTGTGTGTGTGTGTGTGTGTTGTGGACTCTGCAGACTCTGTGTTCTCTCTTTGTCACTGATTTCAAGAAGAAAGAATCTGAATGTGTGTAAATAGGCCTGAATGCCTCGCCCAGCATATTTGCTGGTAATGAATCATTTCTGCGAGCTTTGCTGCTTCTGAAATCGCAGCTGGTTTGAAATTACCCCCTAAATTAATCAATCCTCCCCTCACATTTCCTCTTTATTTGTCATGGCGAGGGAAAAAGGAAAAGAGGCGCTAGTGCTAGGTGGCAATCTCTTATCTTTAATGAACATTAGACCAGTTGAAATGCAAACAAAGATTAGCCGAGACGTAGAACAGACGAGTCTGGGTCGGTCTGGAACTCCAGCCAGGTGTGAGGGATTGTGATGACTGGGCGCTGTGAAAAACATGGTCAGAATTCCGGAAGACCGGGGCTTGGTGGGAGCCGTCACATCACTCTTCCCATCTGCTCCACCGGAAGTGGGATTGGGACTCTCCGTTGCAGGACGCTCCCAGCAGTCTGGGTGTGTCTGGTTCATTATAATTTTAAAATATTAATCTGTGAAGTAAAAGTAACGAGCATAAACTGAAATAGCTCAGTAGTGTAGTTTATTCCCTGTTGTTTAGAGACTGGAACTCATAATTGGAAGTTCATGGGTTTCAAATCCCAGACTAGTTGGCCCTGAGGCACCCTTGAGCAAGGTACTGTGCCAATCACTGCTCTCCGGGTGCTGGATATGGCTGCCCACTGCTCTATGGTGTGTGCGCGGGTTAAATACTGAAGATTTGTTGTGATTCACTTTGTGGTGTGTTTCACAGTGGCAAATAGTCACTTTCACTTCACTTTCAGTATATATATATATAAACATCTTCTTCTTCTTCTTCTTCTTCTTCTTCTTCTGCTTTCAGCTACTCCCTTTAGGAGTCGCCACAGCGGATTACCCATTTCCATTTCTTCCTGTCTTTTGCATCTTCCACTTTCACACCAACCTCCTGCATGTCTTCTCTCATCACATCCATAAAACTTCTTTGTCCTTCTGGATCCTTCTACAAATATGTACATACTGAGGAGACTTAAGAGTGACCTTTTTCATTTTTCAGTCATAAATTATTCCTGTGATGTGATCGCCACTGACAGCACGGATAAGATGGTCCTCCAGCTCATCCTAAAGGAACTATGAGGAGCTCCATCGCTCCAGAGAGTGAAGCTCCACTGCTCCACAGCCAACACTGGGGGGCTTCATATCTGATCAGGAAAATGTTCTATGGCTCCTGAGTGTCTCTTTTTCCGATAAAGGTTTTCTGTGGAGATCATAACTGAGTGTGCAGCTGAACACCTGTGTCTGCAACAGGACCACCTTAAAGCTTCTACAGCTTGCCCACTACTTCGTCCTTCGAGTAATGCGTCATTAAAAAATTACATTTTTCTGAGTATAAAACAGTTTTCTGAGATGCAGGACTTTAAATAGGGCGGCGTGCCTGTTTGTCTTGTGTGTGTCGAGGGTGGTAAGAAACATATTACAGCACATTAAGAGGGATTAAGGCCAAAATCAGGCCTGGGGTTGCCATGGAGACTCGGATCACAGTCATTATTTTCTGATGAGCGATCTAGTCAGAGATTTGGTACCAGGGATCAACACAATCTTCCCCGCTAAGAGGCGGACACTCACACACTCACAGATGTCAGTCTGTTCTGCATGATCTCTCTCTCTCTCTCTCTCTCTCTCTCTCTCTCTCTCACTCTAAAACAAGATGTTCCACTCAAGCCCAGCTTTAACATGACTGCAAACAGCCCTCTGATGACATCGGCTATAAAGTCTCCTGCTCCAAAAGCAAAGCACTACGCAAACGCCTCGGAGAAAACAAACAAACAAAAAAAAAGAAAGACAATTTCTAGGGCAGTGAAATATGCAGGAAAATAAACTCAAGGCACATCCTAGAGACGTCTCAGTTGATATGTCTGCCGAAGTTTTGGGCACAAAGGGCGATTTGGACCCTGGGCTCTCCCTGCAAAACTCTCAAAGTCAACGGCAGCGCCGCCACTGGGGCAGTGTCTTCTTTTGTCCTCGTTTTGATTTTCTCAACATGATGTTTCATTATAAACTCACTTCCTTATATTTGTAGGACATGAGACAGTTTAAACACAAAGAGAGTTTCATTCTAACCAGCTTTAAAGTCAATATTCACTACTGCCACCTTTATTCTTCAACACAGCCTCAACTCTCTGAGACCAGCTCCTTTCTTTAAGTCGTCTTTAGCTCTTCTTTGGACGATGGCTGCCTTTTGTTTCTCTGTGGAGATGATCCTAGACTGCTTCTGAAACTGCTCAGTACAGAGACTGGACTGAAAATGAGAGATAGCAACACTGTCCTTCAGGAAGATCTGGAGAACTGCTCAGGTACAGAGACTGGACTGAACATGAGAGACAACAACACTGTCCTTCAGGAAGATCTGCAGAAGTGTTCCTCAACTAAACCTTAAAATTCAAGAAAGTCTGGATCTTTGCATGTAAAAAATGAAGAAGTGACGTGATGAAGCAGCATTTGTTTGAGTCTGTGTGTGTGTGTGTGTGTGTGTGTGTGTGTGTGTGTGTGTGTGTGTGTGTGTGTGTGTGTGTGTGTGTGTGAGAGAGAGAGACAGGGGCTCAGATGTTGATAAGAGTCCAAATGATCTTAGTTTTGCTGAAGATCTACTTTATAAAGACCTTTCTGCTTCACTGTGTCCATGTTATTTTTAAACAAATGGATTATAAATGTATTATATAATATAAAATAATAAAAATCTATTTTCTTTTTACTTTTCTTTTCCTCAAATAAAGTGTAATTTAGTGTAATTTTAAATTTAAAAAAGTCCAAATCATCACAGTTTGATGTTCTATGAGGATGAAATTATTAAATTGACCTGCATTACGCCTCACTGTATTCACCACAAAAGGAGAGCAGTAAGTGTGTGTGTGTGTGTGTGTGTGTGTGTGTGTGTGTGTGTGTGTGTGTGTGTGTGTGTGTGTCAGGCCTGTCACAGCTCTGCTCATCTTCAGGGTTCCTTCTATGCTTTTTGCACCGAAGTGGTGGATCTCTGTCACACTCTGTCACACTCTGTCAGACTCACACCCTCTGAACTGCCCCACACTGTCCCTGAATGCCCCAGCCGGCGGGACGGGGGTTGGACAGTCTTCCCCCTTCCGCAGTGTGTGAACTGTGTAAGTGGCTACTTCTGAGCCAAACAAGGTGAAGGACAGCATGAGGAAAAAGTGGAGCTATAGAATGAGACAGGGGGACATAGGAAGAGAGTGAAAGAACGAGAGCGACGAATGACAAAATAAAGAGAAGGAGAGATGGATGTGGTGTGAGAAAGAGGGACAATAGATGGAGAGAAGAGAGAGCAAGACAGAGAGAGTGGTGGAGAAAGAGACAATGAAAGAGAGAGGAAGAGACTGAATGAAAGCGAGCGAGGGAGAGAGAGAGGGGAGAAAAGAAGTGATGGGAAGTGAATAGAGGGAATGAGAGAGCAAGAGAGCGACAGATGAATGACAGAAGACAAAGAATAAGAAACGAGAAAGTGGCATCAACAGATGGAAAAGAAAGAAACAAGAAAAAGAGAGAGAGAGAGGTGGAGAAAGACAGAGTGAAAGAGGGAAAAGGGGGTGCAGAAAAGAGGGAGAGAAAGAGCAAGATAGGGAAAGACGAACAACAAAACTCAAAGAGCCTCGAGAGAAAAACTCTGGTTTATGGAGGCAAAAGAACAGAAGAGAAAGAGAGATAAAGAAATACACAGAGAGAAAGGAAAAGAAAGAGATGGATGGAGTAATGGAATGAGAGAAAGAGACTGAGAGAAGCTCCATGCCTGGCCAATATTAATTTTACAAACATATTCTCTCTCTCTCTCTCTCTCTCTCTCTCTCTCTCTCTCTCTCTCTCTCTCTCTCTCTCTCTCTCTCTCTCTCTCATTCTCTCTTCCTGTTCCTTCCTTTTATGTTGTTCCATTTACATCAACTGACTTGTTTCTCAGTATAACAGGTGAAAGAGAGAGAGAGAGCGAGAGAGAGAGAGAGAGACCAAGAGAGAAGAGAGAGAGAGGCGAGAGAGAGAGAGAGAGAGAGAGAGAGAGACAGAGAGAGCGAGAGAGAGAAGGGGAACAGAGAGGCGAGAGAGAGAGACAGAGAGAGAGACAGAGAGGGGAGAGAGAGAGAGAGAGAGAGAGAGAGAAGAGAGAGAGAGAGAGAGAGAGAGAGAGAGAGAGAGGAGACCAAGAGAGAGAGAGAGAGAGAGAGAGAGAGGGGGAGAGAGGGAGAGAGAGAGAGACAGAGAGAGGGAGAGAGAGAGAGATTTGCAGTGTTAATGTTGAGGTATCTGTGCTCTCTGTGGCTCATCCTGCATTACTGAAACGTTTTTTAAACCAGACCTAAAGCACCCTGGAGAAGTTTAGACCAGAGCATGAATAATTCATGAGGAATAAACACGGCTTATAATGCTCTTATTATAGCGCTCAGGCCGCTCCTCCAAACATGCTGACTTACTCTACAGCTACAATTACAGAGTGGAGACACAGAGCAGACGAGTGTTTTCTGCATCATCAGGTCACCTGCCACTTTCTCTCCATCCACAAACATCTCTCTCTCTCACTCACTCACTCTTCTTTATCTCTCTGTCTCTCTCCGATTACCTGATCATGATGTGATTTTGGGCTTTTTCTGTTACAGACTAGAGAGAATGAATTGAGATAGAATGGAGGAGAAATAAGAGGAAAGGAGAAAGATGGGTATAGAAAATTAGAAAGGCAGAAGTAAAGAAAAAAGCAAAGGAACATGCATTTAACGAAAGAGAGAGAGATGGAATGTAGGGAGAAAAGAAAGAGGCAAAAGGAGAAAGAAAGAAAGAATTAAAGGGACATGTAGAGAAAGAGAGAGAGAGAGAGAGAGAGAGAAAGAGAGAGAGTGAGGAGAGAAAGAGAGAGACAAACAGAGAGAAAGAGAGAGAGAGAGAGCGAGACAGAGATAGAGAGAGAGAGTGAGACAGACAGAGAGAGTGAGACAGACAGGGAGAGAGAGAGAAAGAGAGAGAGAGAGAGAGAGAGAGAGAGAGGAGCACTATTTGAGCAGATAAATCAATAAATGACAATTTTCCAAAAATTCCACTCTGTATTGTTCTTCAGATCTAGATACGTCACAGCCAACCAAGTTCTAGTCAGTTGTTGGAGAACAGCAGTGTGGACACTTTACTAAAGAAGCCCAATGAAACTCTAAACATCTCAAAGTCTCACTAAGCTGTGTTACATCTCGTCCAGAAACCACTGAAGCCTGGAGGACCACCCCTAGCCTGGCAGCTAACACAATTTGCTGGACATCCCAGAGAGGAACACCCCGTGACCAGTAAAGAAATAGAGGAACATTTTCCCCACGTTTTTGCCATTTCTTGACACTAAAACAAGCATTAAACCCAAAATCAAGTCTATCGTTAACAAATGTAAATGAAATTCATTAACAAATCCTGCATTTACAGATAAACGAGACGGTAAAGTGACGATAAATCTAGATTTCTGAGAGTTAAACTCAGGTGGACATTGGACAGGAAACTACAGACTCATGGAAGAGTTTTTAGTGAAGCCATAATTAACCACTGCCTTCATTATGTGAACCACCGCGAATTAAGTTCTGCAACATGAACCTTCTAACCCCTTCATCAATTACCAGACAGCTGTTTCTACCATGTCTCAGCTTCGGCTTCCTGCTATAACCATAGGCTTCGTCCAGAAGCGTCATTTCATTCTGCTGATCATGCTGACCTGGCCGAATGAAGCCGAACGCATAGATGAAATGAACAGGCGTCAGTAGGATTTATGTGCCCAGGACTATAGACGTGTCATTTAATGACTAAAGAGGACAAGCAATTAAAACTCCAGCACAATGGGAGATGCTGGAGTTAATGAGGTCTCTGACATCGAGAGAGTCTAAACGGCTCCTTAGAAAAACGGATCAGATGATGCTGATGACCTCCTGCAGCTGCTGCTTAAGCATGGTGATAATTATTTTAGATTTTTTCTTTTAATAATAGTTCCTTTTGATTCAAACATTTGTCTTTTAATTATGAGAAATTGTTATGGCAAAGATGAGGAGGGGAAAAACGGCCTTGGTGAGCTCAGGCCAGGTACGGCAAGAAGAAAAGCCTCCAATTTTGAAGATTGCTGCGATTGCAGGAGGGGAACAGGAACACGCACGGTCGTGTTTCAGCACCTTCTGAGCAATTTGAGGATAATGCCTTTCTCAAGGCCACAGCGGCAGTGGTCAAAGCATGAGAGTCCTTCAATACAAAGCCATTTCCACATGGTGCCCAGCACAGACTCAAACCAGCAAGTCCCTGCCTGCCTCTTCATCAGTACCTATTACCGATTGGCCAAACTGAATCAGCTCTTTTATGCAGTCGGGGGAAAGCAGCTTTCAGACCCTTCTCTTTCAGAGTTCATATATCCATTAAAATATACATGTGTGGTGTATCTGGACTGTTTAACCCGATGAAAGGCTTGAAAATCTGAACTGAGAACCACTATTGCCTACATTATTGCTTAAAAAGACATTTTTGACATTTTTGTAAGGAGTAGTTTTCAGCTCGATGTTTCAGTTTTGCTTCTTTCCTCCTGGCTAACCATCGTCAAGTTCCCTCTGCTGAATTGGAACATATTTTTAACTGCTTTCACACCAGTACGATCACTTTTCTCGAAACTAGTTTGGTTATTTTGGCTTTGTGTATTCAGGGGTTGTGGTTTAATTGAAACCTCATTGGAATCAGGTTCTAGGCCAATGAGATTAAATTCTTCCCTGTTGGTACGTCAGTCAGTTCATTTTTCTTCTGTACTAGGTGGTAAAGGGGGTCTGGTGATTGGATGCTCGTCTATGGACCAGAGGTTGCCAGGTTCAGATGCTATCTTGAGCACTACCACTATTTATTTCTTACCTTGAAGCCCAAGTTGTTGACCGTCCCTGTAATTAGGAACTGGAAGTCTTTCTGGATAAGAGCATCTGTAATTTGCCCCAGTATCATTTACCCATTTCATGAAGCTCCCATCTTCATACTTGGCTGGTGTTCCTGGGAATGATGTTCTTGAGATCATGCTGTCAGTGCTAAGAAAGGTAAGAGATAAAGAGTCGACCCGAAAAGACGCAGGAAATGCAATAAAGTGAACCGCATCTCCATTCACACCGCACATGATTTAGACCAATCAGAGCAGCACTCAGGTCAGGTGCATCTTTCCCACTGATATCCAGATGATTCACTGTCGCCTGGGATGGAGGAATGAACGTGGTGCTGCTCCTGCTGCAATCAGGTTTACTCTTTTTGAATGAAATTTGGCTTCTCTCTTACCTTCTTTATCACTAGTAGGAATTTCTTTGCACACCTGTCCACACTGGGCCCAAAACATGTTTGCAAACCAGTTAGAAGAGGTTCTTTGAAAGATGGTTTGTAGACTTTCCATTCAAATGTAGTTTTAAGGTTTATATCCAAGGAAGTTTTAGAAGGAGGCAGCATGGTGGAGCAGAAGGAAGCTTCTCAGCAAGATGGTCCTGGTTTCAAATCCCAGAGAGGCTCATTTGGGTCATTTCTGCATTGGTTTCCTCCAATTCCCTCCTAAAAAACATGCAAAGTGTGGTAAATTGGCTTTCATGGACACACTACCATGAGTTTGAGCAATAACATTCATTTTGCAGCATTTCTCTCTGAGGGCTCTGGATCAGAAGAGCGATAGGGATAAAAATGGTGCGGAGAACTCATGGCACAACTTCTGCATCAGATCCATCAATGGTCCCTGATGTATCAGCAATTAAGAAGATGGTTGATGAAGCATAAGTATCTATCAGTGCAAGTCTTGGATTCATGGAAGAACTAGGAAAAAACAATCAGTAGCCGTCAGGTAAGTAGATGGTTTTCGCACTAATGTGGTTTGCTGAAGGTGAAACTCTGAAAGTGATTGTTAAAGCAGTTGCCACATTTAAGTCCAGAGTGTTTTGCATGATCTCCTGCGTTGAATAGTTGCAAAACATTTTGGAGATGTCTGCCAAGTCCTCTATAATGAACTGTAATGAACTTGGTGGATTGGGACAAGCAGAATCATGCCAGTAAGTCGCTGAACATTAGAAGTAGACTTGGCTATGAAACGTTGCGGAGGTTTTATCTAAATGATTCTAATTGCTTCTCACCTGAAACAGAGTTCCTAATTTTATCATGCGTTTTCATCAATGTTGAAGTCTACACCAAAGGTAACCAAAAGAGCTTCATCACTCTAGTTCATCCCATAGGTCTTCAGGGGAGCTTCATCACTCCAGCTTTAGCAAAGGTGTTTAAGAGAGCTTCTCAGAGGAGTTTGATGGATCGCTCCATACTATCCTAGAAATAATTAGTGGAGTCTCATTACTAGTTTTAGAAGAACATATAAATAGAAGCTTTTGTTAGATATCTCCATCAGCATGCTCATTTCACACTGCAGACTGATACAGGATTGCACCCTCCCAAGCTTTTGAAAGACCTAGAAGCTACAAATCTGCACCAGGCTCAGTAAACGTGGAACAAATTTCCTCTTTCTCACAGGCACTAAACATGATTTCTCTGTCCATAACCGAAATCTGCTTACTCACAAAACGAGTAAAGGTGCAATCGGCTATGCAAATGAGGTTGTTTATGCCCGCTATTTTAAATGTCATTGTTAACAGATTGCCAGTAAACAGGAAATGAATTCCAAGTACCATTTATTCCTCTGCCAATTAGTGGCCTTTAATGGCACGCTTTCTAAATCGAGCTCTTCAGGAGCTGTTGATTTCACTCACTTTTTGCCCATAACGCTGAACATAATGCGCAACGAAGCAAATCTGTGCTACAACGTCACCTCCTAAAGCTGCGGAAGACTTCATCAGCACGGTCTCGGTTAAAGGAATAACGGGTAATGCATGTCTTTAGAGGACGCATTCCTATCTGTTCTTCATCTCCCGGTTATGTGGAAACCGAGCTTCGTCGGAGCTCTGCTCTAATTGTCTGCAGGCTTCAGGAATGATTAGGAATTCAAACTTTCATATCGTGACCCTCCAACATCTCATTCCCGCCTGGCTCTAATTTGCAGAGCGAGCTTTAGACGTCCCGAAGAAGCGGGCGTGTTGATTGCAAACGAAAAAAGAGAAAAGACTCCCAAGCCAAGGATCATCCGCAGAGACAGAGGTTAGGCTAATTCGGGTTTATCAATGCACACTGTCAAACAAACAGTCAGGCGAGCACCTGGGTGATAATGGAAGGGAATATTTAATGTAAGAAAGGAAAAAAAAAAGAGATGTAGTGTGAGAATTAGGGCGTCAGGATTTAAAACGGCATGTTTGAAAGTGGGATCACATCCCGGGATGATTTGAGGATAGGCTGAGCCTGCAAAGCTAAGAACGTTGATCGTTTCTAGTCTGCCTTTGGTGAAGGGAAATGAAACGTAATTAAAAACGACCCCATCGATTCACAGTCGGGGTTTTCACAGACAAAGACCTAAAAGTTAAATACATACCTTCCTCAAACTGTTATCCAGGGGTTTTATGACCCAGGAAAATGTGTCTTTTTTAGGATTCCTTGTTTGGTCCTTCTTATGAAGCATGCAAATGTTTAAAATAAGATGATTAAGCAGTAGAAGAGCATTTTTTACTAACGCTCTTGAAATCAAAACCACACATCAATGTTCCAATTTCTGGTGCAAAGAAACTCCCCCCGATATCTGGAGAACCAGGAGCTGACGAACATCAGCAGTCTGAACAAAACGGCCAGAGAGTTTCAGCTGGAGCTGATGTTTTGCTCGTTGAAGTTGAGGTGAGGGGTGAATAAGGGATATGTTATTCAGGAGAACCTGGTGTTTGAGCCTGATTGTTACTCTCATCTCAAAGCATCTGTGTTTTGCTGCTGCGAGGAACGAAGGAGGTGAAGTTTATTCACTTTGTAAAGGTTTTATCAGGTGGAAACTGATGGCCGTGTTGCCGCGCTCGGTCAACAGACAGTGTAATTTAGCAACTTGCCTTTAGGGAGCCATTTAGAGAAAAATATGCCACCGGTCATTATACGCACCCCACCAGATGCCTCATCACCTCCCAGAACAGGTGGACAGGGATGGATAGGAGGAGGAGAAGGATGGAAAAGAAAAGAGAGGGAGAGAGAATGAAAGAGATAGAGGAAGAGCAGGCGAGAAATGTCAAAATCAGGGAAGCTTTGTTGATCCTGAAGGAAATTGGGATGGAAAATGAGATGAATGTTCTAAATGTTCTCCAAGTCTCTAACTGTTCTGCTAGTCTGTTCTGTTCTACGAGATGGAAACTTTCCTCTCAGAATCTTCTCCTAAACCCTTACTGTTCTCTCTTTCTCTACTAGTTCTCCTTGACTGTAGATCTTCTCCTAAACCTTTACTGTTCTCCATGTCTATACCCGTTCTCCTAGACTGTAAATCTTCTCCTAAAACCTTACTGTTTTCCCTGTCTCTACTGGTTCTCATAGACTCCAAATGTTATCTAAACCCCTTACTGTTCTCCATGTCTCCACCAGTTGTCCTAGACTCTAAAATTTATTCTAAATTCTCAATATTCACCTTAACTGTAAGCATATTTCTAGATTATTCTAGATCCGAACTGCTCAACTAGGCTCCTAATGTTCTCCTAAACCCTTACTGTTCTCCCTGTCTCTGCCGGTTCTCCTAGACCCTAAATATTCCCCTAAACCCTTAATGTTCTTCATGTCTCTACTGGTTCTCCTAGACTATAAGGTTCTTCTAAACCATCAATATTCACCTTAACTGTAAGCATATTTCTAGATTATTCTAGATCCGAACTGCTCCCCTAGGCTCCAAATGTTCTCCTAAACCCTTACTGTTCTCCCTGTCTCTGCCGGTTCTCCTAGACTCTAAATATTCCCCTAAACCCTTAATGTTCTTCATGTCTCTACTGGTTCTCCTAGACTATAAGGTTCTTCTAAACCATCAATATTCACCTTAACTGTAACTTAATTTCTAGACAGTGATATTCTAAATCCTTACTGTGCTCCTAGACTCCAAATGTTCCCCTTAGTCTCTATCTGTTCTCCTAGTTTCTAAATGTTCTCCAAGTCTCTACCAGTTCTCCTAGACTCTAAATGTTCTCTGAGTCTCTCACTGTTCTCATAGACTAAAAGTGTTTATTAGACCCTAACTGTCCTCCAAATCCCTACCTGTTCTCCTTGACTCTGAAAGTTCTTTAAGACTCTACTTGTTCTCCTACAATCTTATCATTCTCCTAGACTCAAACTGTTTTAGATTCCAGCGATCCTTTGCCAGTGTCTACTAGCTGATTCTTCTTTTAAAAGTCTATGAATTGGCCATTTAAAAAAGTCTCTATTGTTCGTTTCTGTAAAGCACAGTGAATTGTGAACTGAATTGAAATAGAGAGAAAAAGAGAGAGTGAGAGAGAAAGAGAGAGAGAGAGAGAGAGAGAGAGAGAGAGAGAGAGAGAGCGAGAGAAAGAAAGAGAGAGAGAGATTTTGCAATTGCATATTCTCTCTCTCTCTCTCTCTCTCTCTCTCTCTCTCTCTCTCTCTCTCTCTCTCTCTCTTTGTATGGTAAGTTCTTCCACAGTTCTTTGCTGTTCTTGTTCTCCGGATCCCCGTGGACTCATTACTGCATGACGGTCGGTGTGAGAGATAATGGAGGGGTAATGAATTTCCAAACTAATCTATATTAAAGCTGTGCTCTGAGTCAGAGGTTATAGGAGAGCAGGAGTGAAAGAGAGAGAGAGGGATGGGGGGGTACTAACACAGAGAAACTGGAAGATAGATAGATAGATAGATAGATAGATAGATAGATAGATAGATAGATAGATAGATAGATAGATAGGTAGACGAGAATGGATGTGAGTGCTGGAGGAAGAGAGAGATAAATGAGGGTCAGAAAATGTGTCAGAGATAGAGAGAGAGAGAGAGAGAGAGAGAGAGAGAGAGAGATTAGTCCTCTCTCTGATGAAGGAGGTAGTGACTTCATTAATTTGGCTCTGACTGATGAGTGGTGACGGTGCTGTTTGGTGCATGCTAAAGCAGCCTGAGGCATGCACTGGCTACACACACACACACACACACACACACACACATGCGCACACACACATGCACGCACGCGCGCGCGCACACATACACTCATTCTCTGTGAAATGTGCTCAGACTCCAGTTTTAAGACATGAAAAGCATGAAAGAGGGTTAAGTGGATGCCTTCAGTGATACGGACAGCAGATCTTCTGTGTGTGTGTGTGTGTGTGTGGACAGAGGTTTAGTGGACAGGCAGATTAGGTGCACTCCAGCTGACTCCATCAGTCTAATGAGAAACAGATGCTGAGCAGATGAAGGTTAAGGCCGGAACAGAAGAACACAGACCGGCCCTGATATCCAGCCTGTGGCTTTGGCACATTTTCTCTTTAGCTCCAAATACTGACACTGACACACACCCACACACACACACACTCACGCTCACACCCACACACACACTCTCACACACTCACATGCACACAAGCACACGCACTGACCTCAATGGTCTGATATGGTGATGATCCTTTATAAAAAAATTTAATGTATCATTAAATCAATTTCAGTTCAGTTGATCTGAAAAGGCCTCAGTACCAGTGTAGTGCATCTTTAAATCTCACTTCAAATCTTTTATCTTTTTAAGGATCGATAGAAAGTAAAAAAATTGTTCATCAGATGTGTTTTGATTATGGAGTTTTAAGTAATCAGGGTATAATCAGGGTTTAAAGAAGAAATTAAAAGCTGATTCTGACATTTTGAAACCTAAAGTTTCTTCACAAGTTCAGTTTATTGATTGATTGATTTATTCATGTTTGTCGTTGTTTGTTTGTTTATCCATTTGTTTGTTCGTTGAGGTCACACCCCAAACACTTTCATCAGTCATTCTGAATCATTCTTTAGTGATCCGTTTGCTGGAGTGTTGATTCAAATGAATCACTTTTCGAATTTTAGAATCAAACCGAACTGATTATTCTGGAATTTCCATCCAGTGTCTCCAGAACGAGGGAGGAGGAGGAGGACGAGTTAAAGGCTGAAGCCTTAAACTCTCTTCAGAGACATGTAGGTCAGAGCCCATCCAGACAGTACTGCCCACCATATGGCCAAACACACACACACACACACACACACACACACACACACACACACACACACACACACACACACAAACTGTTAGACAGGCTGAATGCTGACTGCATTCTTAATCACTAAAATCATATCTACAAAATAAAAGTCCTTAAATTGTGTTTATTCATTTTCATTTATCAATTGACTTATTATTTTGTTTATTATTTTATTTGTTTTAATTCATTCATCATTCATTATTCAAGTTTTTATTTAATGTTATTTCTTAAAAGTCCTCGTTTTCATTTAAAA
>CM029376.1:571142-573642 GCA_017165825.1 Hepsetus odoe
ACACACACACACACACACACACACACACACACACACACACACACACAGTGTGTATGTTCCATGATGTTGAATTTTATGACTGTTAATGTGCCTTATTTTAGAATTTTATTTAAAATAATAATAACAATTATGATGATGATATCAACAACAACAACAACAAGAACAACAACAACAACAACAATAATAATATTGCTGTTGTTTTGTTGTTGTTGTTGTTGTTGTTGTTGTTATATATAATTATGATACAAGCGCAGGTTCTCCTTTTCTGCTGGAACATTGCTGTGAGGACGCTGCAGCCGAGAGCATTAGTGAGACTGATTAGTTTTGGATCACAAACAGTCTGGACCTCCGACTCATCCCGAAGACATTAGAGGAATGCCTCACCTTTAGCTCCCTCATTAGAAGTGTGTGGATTCTGAGGGACATTAACAAAGCCGTGACTCTAGAAGATAATCAGAAACTGGAAATACCATCATCCTGGAGACGTTTCGTCCCCACAAAAGAAATAAAAGACATACAGACAGCAAAGACAAGCAGCACCCACATATACTAGAATGGCACATACCACTCCTCACGCCAACGATACACACGGATCAGCTCCAACAGCAGCACAATGCCAGAATCGACCCTGGAGCTCATGCTACAAGTGAGCAGCAGGAATGCGAAACGCTCGATTTCAGCTCAGCCGCCAACGTGGAAGGAATGAGCCAACAAAAGATAACAGACAGCATGATAGATCTGTACAGTAGCTGCAAAATACCACAGAGATTCATGTTTCACAGGCATGTGGCCACAAAAGTAGGCCTGAAAAATGGGTCAACAAGGAAAAATGTCAAATTTATTTGTTTGTTTGTTTCTTTTAAACCACATTAATGCTTTCGAAGCTTAACTGTGATTGCATGTTTAAAAAAAAACAAAAAACTGATGATGGATTTTCCAGATAGTTATGAAATGCTTACATTATTAAAAACATTATATATATATATATATTATGAATCAAAATATCTGAAAAAAAGTCTGAATAAATGCAAAATGAAAGTGATATACCTATATAAATATTTATAAGAATTTCAAAGATGAATTTTCATCTGCAAACCTGACGTCTCAAATAAGACCATTTAATGTGTGAGGTTTAATGAATGATCTAAACTAAACGAATCATAAAAGAAAATGAACAGACTTGGACGTCAGGGGAATTCGGGGCATTTAACTGACCTCTAGGTCTGTCCTGTGATAGAATGGTAACCTGCTCTGGGTTTCACTCTGAGAGCTGTGATAGATTTGGCAACCCTTGGTAGGCCTAGATGATGGATGGATGGATAGATGGATGGATGGATGGATGACCTGATGGATGAATGTAAGCATGGATGAATGACCTAATGGATGAATGTATGGCTGGATGGCTGGCTGCCTGGATGGATGAATGAATGGATGGATGGATGGATGGATAGATGAGCTGATCAATGACCTGATAGATGAGCTTCTGGATGGATGGGTGGCTAGATGGATGGATGGAAGGATGGATGATAGATGAACTTATGAATAGAAGGATGGATGGATGGATGGATGGATGGATGGATGGATGGATGCAGGAGTGGATGGATTTATCCATCCATCCATCCATAAGTTCATCTATCCATCCATCCATCCTTCCATCCTTCCATCCATCCTTCTAGCCATTCATCCATCCATAAGTTTATCCATCAGGCCATTAATCAGCTCATCCATCTATCCATCCATCCATCCATCCATAAGCTCATCTATCCATCCATCCACCCATCCATCCATCCATCCATTCAACTATCGATACACCCTTCCATCCATCCATAAGCTCATCCATCAGGTCATTGATCAGCTCATCTATTCATTCATCCATCCATCCAGCCATCCATCCATCCACTGGCAGTGGCAATAAAATGAACTGAATGTTTCACCTCCTCCTCCTCCTCCTCCTCTTCCACCCAACCTCAGTTCAACCTTTGATTCCCTGTTTCGCTCTGAAATGTAAGAGTACAGACTTTGGCTGCCTTAAATAAAAGAGTTTCTGTGCTCCCTGTGTAAACTTTCTTCCTCCAGTCCTGTCTTGCTCTGCATTTCAGACATCATCCAACTTCCTTTGCACTCTTTTTTCCCCCCAGTCTTCTGCTTTGGGCTCAATCAGGGCGACGGTTTTGAAGGTTGGTCACGACAAATGCATTGCAATCTAGCAGAGGAAGATTGCACTCCAACATTATACAGTTGCATTATTTCTTTGTGAACGAAGACTTTGGTGGAACTTCTGAAAAATGAGCCATGCAATGAATTTTAGATCGGCTGGAGCAAGGCATTGAATAACATTTTCTATAATGTCTCTTTTAAAACATGGGGAATTCTGGGTAATGTAGTTGTTGGCATTATAACAATAATTTTGTGTGAAAAGCTTTGGTTCAAAAGAACATTTGTCAACTTTTTACCATAGCATAGCATTAACAAAGCTACATATCATCTGCCTTTTATTACA
>CM029376.1:578642-681142 GCA_017165825.1 Hepsetus odoe
GTTCGTTCGGACTGCCAAGAGAATTAGCTCCAAACGTGGAGCAACAGTAGAAGCTTTTGAGCGCCGTCGCCGTGTCTCCCACTGGGTACTCAAATCCTCTGCATGCCTCTAATTATTTATGACTGGAGTTTGATGTGTGCTTAAAAGAGTAAGCAAATAAAACCTATCTGCACACACATACACACACACACTGGGAGAAAAGTAAACACATTCTGGCATCTAGTTTAAGTAGGATGAATCGGTAGACATGTTTTAGCTTTAGCTCAATCCCTGTTCTTCTCTGTGTTAAGGTCTCTTTCTCCCCTTCCCTCTCTTATCACTTCCACAGCCCTCCCTCTCTCTCTCTTAAATCTCCTCAAATCCCCCCTCTACCTACCGGCTATAGCCGCATCCGCAAACCCGTTAAAGCTACACGCCATTCATCAAGGGGTTTTCTAGCAACCACTCTCCATCCGTTCCTCCTGAAAGGGACTTTTTGGGGGAAAGAAGTGCATGAGAGGTGTGTGTGAAGAGCGTCTCCATGGTGAAGTGGTTGAAGACCAGGGCAATTTAGTCACCAACAGTTTGTGTGTGATCTTAGCAGGCCCCCACACGGTTTTTGGGGGTCAGGGGTCACACCTCCAGCCATAATGTCACGCCCTGGTTAGTTCGGGACCTTTACTGGGGGAAATTGGTTGTGTGCCGCTTTAAACTGCACATCCTTTGGGGGTTACTGCATAGTCTTTTTTCTTTCCTTTCATTTTTGATCTGCGCATCTCCTTGTTGCTAAGCAAAACTGGCACTGTGTGTCAATCAGTTGTACCACCTAGCTGTCACGTTGGTATTTATAGTCCTGTCACTGCTTTTAGAGAATGTTCTACGATTAACACGCTCAAACTAGGTTGTAATTCTGTACTGAACCTTGATCGTAAAGCACAAAAAAAAATTCAATATTTCCCGTTTGACCTTGAAGAGACTTTAATGGAGTTGAAAGGAAATTGAAAGAGTTTAGAGGCAGTCGGAAGGTTGTGAGTTTGAGTCCCAGACAGCAAAGGTTACCAAGGAGGGTGTGGCCTCGCAGTGACTTTCTAATAATAATCCTTATAATCCCAATTTAATGAGAAATTTTAATTCTCTGCATTTCAACGCATACACACGGCGGCAGCTATTGAAAGCACCCGACAGACGGACGTAATTGCTCAAGGGTACCTTTGTGGGCAAATCTAATTGGGAGGATTGAACCCACAATCTTCTGATCCAGGGGCAACTCCCTAACAACTAGACCACTAGGCCACCGCTGCCCCAATGGGATTAGGCAAGTGAGAGTGGGGTTCACTTCACTTCACCATCACTGCTCCCCAGGCAGTGGATATGGCTGCCCACTGATGCACAATGTGCATGTGCAGAGAATGCATTTGATGGTGGTGCTGTGGGTTCTCAACGACAACTAGTCACTTTCACTTGACAGAATGAGCCAATCCAAAATCAGTGTCAAAAATATAGAAAAAGGCCAAATCAGGAGAAACAGGACAATCAGGAGATACAATGATCTACAGCTCAGTGCCTTGGCAAAAGCTCAAGCGACATTACAAAGAGTTGGTGCTATTTTTTCAGAATTGGGTCCAGTTGGGCTGTGCTGGGCAGGTGGGCGTGGCTGAGGCTTTGGAGATTCAGATCGGTGATGTCCTACAGGACAGTGTTACACGGCAGCCCCATTGAATGCTCTCCATGCCTTTATAGGATAATGCTCAGTGCAAAACAAAAGCTAAAAGACTGGCTAGAGTCACCCAATCAGGTCTTAGGATGAAGCTTACAGACATAAAATGTAATTTTTCAGTTTAAAAAACATTTAATCTGAACTATATCTGGGGTGGTGGTGGTCTAGTGGTAGGATACTCATCTATAAATCACAGGTTCAGATCCCACCTCCGGCACCACACCATTGTTCCTAAGTAAGACTCCGGGTTGTTCCAGAGAGACTGTCCCTATAATTAGGAAATGTAAGTTGCTCTGGAAAAGAGCATCCACTCACTTCCATAAACTGTTAATGTTTTGCCTTGGTGGTGGTGGTCTTGGTGTAGGAAACTCATCAATGGACCAAAAGATCTCCCAGACTCAAATCACACCTTCATCATTACCACTACTAGGTTCCTGAGCAAGACCCCTAACTAAACTCCAGGGAGACTGTCATCCTAGGAATGGGAAGGTGTCCTGGACAAGAGTGTCTGCTAAATGCTATAAATCTAAACCCCGAAAAAAAAAATCTTTGGCTTCAGAACGTTTTTTTTTTCATGGTTAACATTCCTGTGGATAAAAAAGCCCATCTGTGCGAGTGGAGGCTGAGACTGTGGGTCATGGTTTTGGCAGGTTGTCTGCTGAATCAGTCTCTGACGGACCAAACAGAAGGGAGGGTCTGAGGCTGTGAGCGAGTGTGCTAGCATGGATCTTCCCATAGCCTAGCTTCAAAGAAAACAAACTGCAAGGATTAATCCGAGCAGTAAAAAATGGTTCCCTGAGTGAACCCGGGCTTATGAGTGGGCTGCGTTTGAGTTGAGGCTGGTCTGAAGGGTTTTGCAAGCTGCGTTCTTCATGTCATCATGATGGCCAACAGAGCCTGGGGGAGTGCTGGGGATTTCATTCTTGACTTTATACCAGGCCGTTCCCGGAGCCTCCTGACCTTAACGACCTTCCAGCTTTTAGTCAGGAAGAGTGTGCACAGCAATCAATCTGACAGTGGACTTAAGTGATGCCTCCTACTCCATTAGAAGGCTTTCCTTCCGAGAAATTCTCCGCGCCTTGGAATTCCAGACCCTCCAACACTTCAAGACAGACGGAGGGGTTTAGCCCACCCATCTCCATAGCGTTTATCAATCGGAAGCATCGATCGTCCATGGTTTTGCCCTCTACTTTTCCTCCTAGGGAAACTCTGTACCAGCTGGCTTCCAGTTGATCTGGATGATCTGGGAGCTGAAACAGAGCAAATATTTGTGGACCAGGTTGAGAAATACTTTTATTCCCTGTCAAGACCTGCTGTTTAACTAGAAGCATAAAAGCCCACACAATTACATTCTATAGAACTGAAAGATTTTATCGAGGCTTTTGGCACAGTGGTCTGTAAATCCTGAAATGTTTATACAGAGTAACATCAGCTGGTATTTTGAAAAGGTTTAAAAGAAAGAAAAATGCAAAAAGATACAACGTGCAAAGTTCCTCATGACAGATCAAATGTTGTCTGTATCAAACGCATAACCAACAAATGTCCGCTGGTGCCGCTCTCGGAATCAGCCGTCATTCCAAAGTGCTGAGATCTTTCCGAACAGGCATTGACTCATGCAGTAAGTGAGTAATGAAGACTGTTATCGTTTGCAGAAGAGAGGAGGAGAGAAAGGAAAGGCTTCTAACTCACCTCGTGTGATGCCCGTACCCACAGAGAGCGTTCAAACACCATAAACTACTACTTTTAGACATGAGTCACTGCTGAAGAAGAGGCACTCTCTGGTGTTACGTTCCATAACAATAAAGTGGAACAACCTCGAAAACAATTTGGGATAATCTTCTAGAACTCGAAACTCAGAGGTGTTTCAGAAATGCTTGTAATGGTGAGAGATGATGCAGTTACACCATCTTCTCTTCTGAGGAGGCAACACTAGATGTTGGAATATGGTGGGGAGGGTTTGGTTGCATTAATGGATGAGTTGGACTTTGACAGACAGCGCTGTAAGACATCTAGGAGGACCTGGATGGAGCTTCATCACTGCAGAGTCTCACTTGATTTCAGCCAACTAGGAGAACCTGGATGGAGCTTCATCACTGCAGAGCCTCACTGATTCTCAGGCAACTAGGAGGACCTGGATGGAGCTTCATCACTGCAGAGCCTCACTGATTCTCAGCCCAGTGCTGAGGGGCTTTTACGATCTTCTTGGCATCAGGCATTATCTAAACTCAGGCCTTTGGCATATTTTTTTCTATTCCTATGGTAATGCTTTAGAAATATGAGATGTGCAAGTGGTTTACCTCAATCAATGGTTTTCAAACAAGTCCTCGGGTCATCCCATAACCACCTGGGACCTCCGAACCAGCCATATGTGTTTGCCATGGGTTTGGGTCCATATGTGTATGATTTTGCATCATAATATAACGGATATATTGTAAGAAGAATTTCCGTTTGACTAAACTTTAAGTTTAACTAAAATAACCCAGCTTGCAGCACCGTGTCTTTTCCAGCTATTTATTGGACACAACTTCAAACCCCAACTCCTTTTCAAGTAGACAGTTAATTTCCTCATTTCTCAATTTCCAACGTTCCTGCTCGTCCATGCAGTTCAACTGGAGACTGGAGAGGACAAGATGTAATTCTCAAGTTTGTTTTTCTTTGAACTAGATATTGTCACTATGGTACAATTTTGGAGAATGACTATGATCATGATCACCTGTTGAAGACCCGAGAATGATTATGATCATGATCACCTGTTGAAGACCATGATCACCTGTTGTTGTCAAAAGTTGATTCCAACAGCTGTCCAGCACTATGTTAACCAGATGGAACTGAGTGGTAATTTCTTGCTTTTTCAAAATCTTTTAATTCAGACTAAATCTCAAGATTTTCCTGCCTAAACCTCCACCAACTGGCCCCAGGTTTCATCAGAAATAACACATTCCCTGTGCAGTTCTCCTCCTGTCCACTGTCCCACATAAAGCCATCAAATCACTGACCTCTACTCTAATCCAGACCTGCCCCCAGTCCTGAACACTCCAGCTTTTGTGCTGTTTGGTCCACAACCGGCTCCTTTTATTGTTAACACCTTGAAATAAAGCTTCTCTGGAAAGTTCTGACATTACCAACATAAAGTGAATTTCAGTCACTAAAGACACACTTGAAATGTCTTCAGAAGCTACAGTTTCTATCTTTGTGGCTGAATATTGTGTTTTTAAAATTAAATTTGCGTTTGTTTTAAGAATTTCCAATGTTGGGTAATAAAACTTTTAGGAAGGCAGGGCCCAGACCTCTTGTCTCTTCTGGCTTCGTTTAAAAGCACAGGATGATGGCAAATAAAATATGTGCGGAAATATGTATTCACAGTATGGCATGTGAGCTAAAGCATTCTCTATGATTGCCGCAATCCCGTAAATGGGTCCGGCACTGGTTGAGAAGCTGCCACCGAAAGTGGCAGTTGTTTGCCAGAGATGTCCCATTTCATCACACGAAAGCCCCTCAAGGACACGGCAGCTGTCGTCAAGATGTAAATCATCATCCTGACTCTACGGACAGATGTGCTTCCCTTCTGTCAAGGCACTTTATGTCCACACATGAAGACGCTCGGATGACCCAAATGTTGTTTCTTCATTTGAAATATCCAGATATGTTTCATTTCTTCATCCCACCACCGACATCACTGAGCTCTTAATCATGTGCTTGTTTTGAGCCGTTTTATTGTTGGAGCACTGAAGGAGGAAAGGAAATATTTGTATTTAGTACAGAGTGTCATTTTGGGGCCAAATGAAGCTAAAAAAGGGGACAAAATGACTATGAATTCCACTAATAACATGTCTGCTACAGGTGTTGGGTGAAACACACACACACACACACACACACATGAAAACAGAGCGTGAGGGTTATTCGGCTGCTACAATGCACGTCTGACACCGCAGTCCATCAACATACAAGCAAAGAGCCGAGCCCATTGCGCTGAAAAGAATACTGATTACTTATCGCTCTAAATTGTATATCTTCATTGGCTTATATGATTTTACTGGCGCGATGTGCCGCTTTCCCTCATTCTGCCTCTCTTTTTCAGGCCCTTCTCCTCTCCTCTGTCACTGTGAGGGGAGCGGTTGGGTCGTAGTAACATTTGCGGTATTTTCTCCTCCCGAGCCTCAGCTACAGACGCACGTGATCCGCTTTCGCAGGTCGCTTGCCAGCCTTCACTCGCACTCTCACTCTCACTCACTCTCTCTCTCTTTCTCTCATCCTCGGCTCTTTGAAGAGATAAAGACGCCGTAATTGCATTTGCATATCGTACAGCGGAGAGAGAGACTCACGGGTCGTGACTCGGGCTTCATGTGACTGTGCGGCGAACATGAAAACACATCTATCTTCTGTCTAAAGCTTCACTGCTGCACCTTAAGCTCAGGATTACTGCACGTCCCGGGACTGCATCAAATAATCAAACCCGCATCATTTACTGTTTTTTTTGCAAACACCTCACCTTACTTCTGTCAAAGGCATGCGAAAACTATTACACCTCCCAAACCCCTGGGAGACTGATGGTCTGATGGTTAGTGACTGCACGTGCAGACCGAAGGTACGTGGTTTCAATCTCAGATCCGAAAAGGCTCCTCTGATTCAGCCTTTGGCAAATACCATCCCCATCACTGCCCCCAGCTCCCTGGATATGGCCGCCCCTGCTGCATGGTGTAAGCAATACAGAGGGATGCGCGGTTGTGGTTAATCAGTACAAAGCTCACTGACACATAGTCACTTTCACTTTCAAATACTTTGCCGCGCTATTAGTATTAGCCCATCTCTTGATGTCTTCCATCATGCTTGAGTAAACACCAAATAAGATCTTAATTGCCTAAATCAATTAACAGAGTTTAGTTTAGATAACTAGGATCAATTAAACTTGACACATTAAGGCTTGATTACTGCCAGCCTTACTGAATCCAAACCAGAGATGGCAAACATATTCCTCTAGATAAACAGATGTTCAGAAGTTCTAAAATTAGAAGTACTAATGCAGCTACAAGTAAAAAGTAAAGTAAAAAGTACAGTAAAAAAAGTACAAAAAAATAAATAAAATAAAGAGAGTGTAAAGTATAAAGTACAGTAATGTACTGAGAGTATAAAGTAAAAAGTACAGGAATGTACTGAGAGTGTAAAGTAAAAAAGTAGGAATGTACTGAGAGTGTAAAGTAAAAGTACAGGAACAAACTGAGTGTAAAGTGTGTACAGAGTGTACTGAGAGTGGAAGGACGTGAACTCTGAAGGACGTGCCTGAGCGCCTGTCTGTGCTGAAAGTGAACTGAATCTCACCCATATTATTAGGACTAAAGACCACAAAGTTTCAACTCCAACCCAATAAAAACAATCTACTGAGTAACAATCCACATTAACTTCACCGCCTACTTTTCATCACCGTCTCAATGTTGCGAAGATGATGGAGAATAAAAATAACGGAGGATTTCCCCCCAATGTGTTCAGACTAATTGGAAGGGCTAAATTGTGTTCCAGAGTGGTGAGCAGGGAGTCAAAAGCAAAGCAGAGAAAAAAAAAATACAGTAATTAATTATTTGTTGATCTTTGTTATTCGAACCTCTGATCTAAACCGCACTTCAAGTTCCAGCCCGTGTGAAATAAAGACTATTCCTTCCCATCACTGAAATGGTTGAATGATCAAGTGTTTGGCGTTCTTTGAGCAGTGGTGGCCTAGTGTTTATGGACTAGGCCCAGGATCGGAAGGTCGTGGTTTGAATTCAAAACAATAGACGCCCTGAGCTACCCTTGATCAAGGTACCATCCCCATCACTGCTCCCTGTGCACTGGAAATGGCTGCCCACTGCTGGACAGTGTGTGTATGGGTATGTAGTAGTATCATAGTAGTGGAACTGTGCTTTCATGCAGCATTTCCACAAACCCTACGGCTACAAATTCCAAGCTGTCTTCAACATGGCATTATTTTTAACCTTCTCGTGACACAGGCGAAGGTCCTGTGGAGCCCTGCAGGATCACGGAGTATTTCAGGAAAGCACAGGAAGGAGGCAGCTTCACTTCATTTAGAAAGAATCCAGAGCCATTCAATTAGGTCGTGCCAAAGGACTATCGCCTGGCATAAACTCAGGCTAGATACATATAGCTCCATGTTACTACACACAAACCACAGCTAAGAAAGCCCTCTGGGAGTCCAGATCGCCCACATCTGCTCCTGTGAAGGAGATCCGACGTGCGGCCCTGGAATTTTTCATCAGTTTGATGTTTGCCACTTCTGTATACAATGAAGGTAAGTTTCAGAGCAGCAATCCAACAGGCTGGAAAATTGAGGGCTAAACATCTGTTTGTGTAGCACTGCTCTCCAATCAGAAACCACCAGTCCGCACACACACACCTTCAACACACACACACACCTCACACACACCGCCGCTCTTCCTGGAGCCAGCTTTGCCTCCCTTCTGTGTTTACTTTTTGCGTAACTCCATCCTGCAGGTTTCTTCACTGCCATAGGAGCAGAAATGTCAACATTCAGCAGCGCGTCCGGTCAGAACCACCACCAGGCTCTGTCGCCGAGGCCACTCAATAGCACAGAGGATAACAATCGGGGAATTAAATATCGCCGCGGCTGTTTTAAGAAAAACACACTGGACTTCACTTCAGCAACCTCGCTGGGCCCCCGAGCCAGACCCAATTAGGGCAAGTCAGTCAATATTCTCACATGTGCCCTCGGTCACGGAGGCACACGCCCCGCTTCAGACCAGGCTCGGGTGTTTTTTGCCGAGACGGTGTCGGTGGCTCCGGAGGAGCCGTGCTCAATCAAGCCGTGATGTGTTTCTGCAAGTTCCTCGCCATGATCTGGGGATCACAGGAGCAGTTTGCTCAAGCTGTGATGATTCTGACCACAGTGTGTGTGTGTGTGTGTGTGTGTGTGTGTGTGTGTGTGTGTGTGTGTGTGTGTGTGTGTGTGTGTGTGTGATGGAGAGAAGTAGAGTTAGAATAAGCCAGAATAGAAATCTTCATCGACTGAATGAATAATTAGTACGCTTGAAAGTCCAGCGCTGGCTGCAGGAGACCAGGTTGTTTATATTTTGCCTTAACAGTCAGAGAACGAAAGGCCAGACTCAGGCATTTGTGAAAAAGAAATTCTGCTTAGCACAAGGTTCAGAAAGGATGGATGGATGTATGAATGGATGGATGAATGGATGGATGGATAGATGGATGGATGGATGGATGGATGGATGAACAATAAATTAATAAATCTGACATTTCTTTAAACAGTCCTCCAAATAAACCTAGACTTTAAAATAATTGAAAATAGTCCAGGTTAATGGATGGTTTGAATGAATGAATGAATGATGGATGGGTGATGGATGGATAGATGGATGATGGATGGATGGATAGCAGTGATGGATGAATTAATAGATGATAATCATTATAGATGGATTGATCATGGAAGGATGGATATTGGATGGATGGATGGATGGATGGATGGGTGGATGGATGGATGGATGAATGAATGGATGAATGGATGGATAGATGGATGGATGAATAGGCAGCTGAATCAATAGGATTAATCTGATTGCCGATGGATGGATGGATGGATGGATGGATGGATGACGATTAGGCAGCTGAACTCACAGGTGATTAATCTGGCAGATGGTTGGATGGATAGTTGGATGGATGGATGGATGGATGGATGGATGGGATGGATGGATGATGGTGGATGGATGGATGGATGGGTGGATGGATGGCTGGATGGATGGATGTAAATAAATAGTACTCCAACTAAACCTGGACTTTAAAAATTGACCCCTGATGATGCCCAGGTTGTTGCACCCCTGGTAATGATAAGCGGCTAAGAAAAAGGATGGATGTTAAGTCGGATAGTTCATCGCACACTCATCTAAATGTCCAAAAAATGTCATTTTTAACTTCCTAAAAACTGAACAGTCCTTTCTGAACAATGACCGGGTTGTTCTCTGCTTTACACAAAAACCCACCCTAACCACCCTAACTACAGAACCGTCCCACACGCTTTATTTTCTGCTTTCACTGAGAAAGTAGAACCCAACGAATCTATTTGTGAGGCAATTTATATTCAGAATACCTGACATTTCTTAGAAAAAGAAAAAAAATAATTATATTTAATAAGCTCCTGATATTGAAGTAATAAATGTTGCATTTTATAACATACTCTAGAAATATTCATACTGTGGATATTTAAAAATAATTCTGATTCTTTCACATTTTATCGCTAGTTTAATTGATTCTGACGAGTCTTCTGATGGTCTGATGGTTTCTGAAGAGACAGTTGTACAGGAATGGAACCACGCCTGAAGTTTCACAACAGAAAGTTTTTCCATGAATGGTGGTGAAGATGTGTCGACTCTATTACAGCTATTCTCTGAATTTTTACCCTCACATACACATTCATCCAGCAGGCTGCAGCATTCAGCAACACTCAGAGCAGTGATGGGGATGGTACCTTGCTCTTGGGTACCTTGGGACAACCTACTGGTCTGGGATGTGAACCCAAAACCTTCTGATCCTGGGCCTAGTCCCTGAACACTAGACCAGCGCTGCCCTATCTTGTAATTTAAATACGTATAAAATGTTTATGGTTTTTTCTAAAAGAGCAAAGACATTTTTACTATTAACTTTTAATTAACTTTATTATTAACTATTAATTGAATTGTTTACTAAACAATGTCCACACACTGCATCCTATTTACCCATGAACCCAAACCCAACACCCAAACCTGCCATGACCACACTTGGATGTATGATAAACTATGTATTGCCGCGGTGGACAGCCAAGTACACACCAATCTCACAATTTTACACACACACACACATACACACACACACACACACACACCATGCAAACACACTACGGATGGGCTGGAGAGAGTAATACAAAATAGAGTATAGCTCAACACCCACTATCAGAGCTTTCACTAGACATATAGACTGGCAGGAGTCTAGTGCAGAGATAGAAAGACAGAGAGAGAGAGAGAGAGAGAGAGAGAGAGAGAGAGAGAGAGAGAGAGAGAGAGAGAGAGAGAGAGGGAATGTGGAGATCAAGAGGCTTTTGGAAAGAGTAAGGCGGGAGTGACAAAATCCATCCAAATCATTTCCAGTGTCTCATTATCAAAATGTATTCAATCTCACCCTCCCTCACCCTCCCTCTCTCTCTCTCTCTCTCTCTTTCTCTCTTCTCTCTCTCTCTCTCTTCTCCTGGTTGCTTTAATTAGTACGTGATCATCTTGGGCGCGCCTCTTAGCTGATTTGTTACAATGCATTCCTGATCATGTTGGCCTTAAGTTCATCTCTCTATCCATCCATCCATCCATCCATCCATCCATCCATCAATATATTCATCCATATATTCATCCATTAGGTCATCCTATCCATCCACATGCATCTGTCCATCAGGTCATCCATCCATCCATCCATCCATCTATCCATCTATGCTTTTCTCCCAACTAGGCACTTCCCCAGAACCTGCTTTCTACCCTCATCACTTTTGAACAACGGCGTGGTGGTTAAGCTTTCCATCATGAACAAACTCTGAGTTGTCCTGATGTTGAGAACAGTATCCTTTCTTCAGAAAATAGCTTCTCCCTGCTACTGCAGTAAGTTACTAAAAGGCCAGCTCTGTTAAACGAGTAGGAGATGTTGGTACTCATGAAAAGTCAGATGGTGGAGCTGGAAATGCTGTTCACAGATGCCTGGGGATTTAGCTCCAATAATTTTAGATAGACAGGATTAGTAGAATTGGTATTAGAGGGACAGCCCAGGTGGATGACGTAGAGACAAAGTCCAAGAAGTGGATTGCATTGATGGGGACATGTCCAGAGGAGAGATGAGGAGGACGAAGAGGAAGGACAAACAGAAGGATGGACGGATGGGTGGATGGATGGATGGACATTTTGACACCCATGAAATGTATAAAATCTCTGTTAAGTTACAGAAACAAACATGTTTTTTAATATTTTTTTTTTCAGTCTGCTTGCTATTAAGGTCCAGATTCCCGTTTTACACTCTAATGGCATTTTCTCCAGGCACTGAAAGCATCCCTAAAGCTGTCAAAGCTTTAAGCCCCTTGAGGGAAACGAATCCGCTGGTGAGCTAAATGATGCTGCCATTAGACTGGTGTTGCAGACTCACAGAAGGCAGGGGGCCACCAGCCAAATCTAAACTGGATGTGTGGCTCATCGGGCTGGGAAGAGGCCCAGTCACTGGGGCACCTCCCATAAGCAATGTGTAAGAGAGGAGTGACAGAATAAGCAGAGCTGCAGTAAATAACTTGAACTCACAAATACTAAACCTTATAAATTCAAAGTTCTGAGCAGTAGGTCTCGAGCCATTCCTTCCTTTCTGTGTATATTCAGGAATCACCCCACAGTAAAAATACAATTTTATCTGTCAAACTGTTCTCCTGGAATATATTGAGTCGTGATCCATGGTTAAATGGAACAACATTCATGCTCCAGGCAAAAAGTGTCTAGCGTAAAGAGGTTCAGCACTAAAGGAAAAAACAAATCACCTGACCAATCTAAACATCTGCACTGTTTCACTGCTCTTGTCTAAGTTAGACGTTTGGTTCTACTCTCTTTAGTTGTTCAGATTTGATCACTGTGTGGATTAACCAACACAGAACTATCAAACTGCTCAGGAACAGAGACTGGACTGAAAATGACAACAACATTGTCCTTCAAAGATCTGAGACCGCCCAGTGGCAGAGACTGGACAACATGAGACAGTCAACACTGAACTCTTTCAGGAAGATCTGGAGAACTGTCTCTCAACAAATACACAAAATACAAGAAAGTGTGATCTTTGGAAGCAAAATATGGAGAAATGAAGGGCTCAAGACTCATGCACATTACTGTATTGGTAAAGATTTAGGTTGTAGGAGTTTAAGACAGGCTATGCTTAAAATACGTCTCTGTACATGTACGTTTGTGTATTATCATTAAAGGCGTAGAGAGATGTAGCCTTTTGTAGCGTTATGAATAGAAAATAACAATAAATCAATACATTTGCACTTGTACAAACTCTCATTGCATCCAGTTTCACATCCAAAATCAGCCCGAAAAACTCAGCACGCCGAGCCGGGAGTGTGCTGGAGAACTTTTCTCTTTGTTGGAGAACACTTCAGCGAGCTGAACTTTACTCACTTGAAAAATGGCTAAATGGCAAATGTCATTGGTAAAAGTTTATATTATATAATCCTCTTTTTTTATTTGGACGCTATTGTATCGGCGGTGAATGTAAATAGCCAGTGTCGAGTGCATCTGTACATATCGACCGCGATGCAGGTTTTTTGTGGGGCCTTTTCATAAAAGCTCCCCTGAGTTCCTCCTACCACCCACTCTCCAACACCAGCGTTCTCCTGCTGCTCTCCGTTCCTGACGCATGCGTGCATGTGCTCGTGTGTACAACAGGAGTAACAAACGGAGTGAAGGAAAAACACTGCAGCTGCGAGAGGGAGAGAGAGAGAGAGAAAGAAAGAGAGAGAGAGAAACCTCCTGCTGAGAGAAAGCTGAGGCAGAACTCTTTAGAAAGTGTAGACTTAGAGACTTTTACTTGGATGAATGGAAGCGTTGACTTCAGTAAGCTCTCCTCCGAAACTTCTCCGAGCCCGAGGTTAATTAAGGCAGAGAGAGCGGCGCAGGAAATTAGACTCTTTCCTCCATTCAGCCACCTTCTTCAAGGTGAGTCAGGCCGATTGGCTCTTTAACATCAGCATTTATTTGGGCTTTATAAAGTGAGGAATTTCCAACCTTACAGACTGATGTAAAAACAAAAAAACGATGCTTTTTCAAGGTTAAGCCTGAAGGGATTCATCATTTTTTTGTATATAAGCTCAAAAGTATGAAAAACTCTCCAACAATTATGCAAAGTTCTTAAACCTTCCAATTAACCTCGTTATCTTAACCTGTCTCTTTCTGAAAGGCGTCCACTTGTTACGTGCACAGAAATGGGAAGAGGCTGCGGGTCTGAGGTCAAATCAATAAATAAACTGAAAACTAAATGTCTGAACATGTCTGCCTCGACTTCGTCCAATCAGTTGATTTTAATGGGCGCTCTTGCATTCTATCTGCCTCGCCAGGCTACCACGCCTCCTTGCATCGCTACTCTCAACGCGAGATCAGAAGACTGTGACCTGCTGGAGGAAAAACTTCTGAACGGCAGGAAGCAATATGAATGGCAACTTGTAGGTTGCGGGTTCAAATCCCAGCCTTGGAGTTGTGAAGTCTGATCTGGTCTCCGATTTTCATCCCACTAGCTAAAGAAGTCCAAATGAGGTGGACTTTCGGGTACCAGCAAGAGCGAAAGGAATTGTTTACAGGATGGGAGTGAGACCAGCTATGTCATATAGGTTGAAGACGCTGGAGCTGATTAAAAGACTGTGTCTGAGTTCAAGATGCAGAGATTTGCGTTGGCAGTGACAAGTATGGTCAGAATTAGGAACGAGGGACATCTCAGTTTGGACGGACTGCAGACAAAGAAGTGAGACTGCGTTGGTTTGGACATGTCCAGAGGAGAGAGGAGGAGTATATCAGGAGAAGGATGTTGAGGATGGAGTTTCCAGACAAGAGGAGAAGATTAAGGAGAGGAGTTTTATGGATGTGTTGAGAGAGGACATGCAGGAGTTGGTGGAAGGAAGAAGATGCAGGGACATGAAGAAATGGAGACCGCTGTGGCGAGACAAACAGGAGCAGACAAAACGCGAAGAGGAAGAGGAAGAGGACTTTTTCTGATCTATGATCGAACGGTGACTGCGATGTTCTTTCTTCATCTTGCCGGTCAAGATTTCAGGAAGTTCAGATGACTTATAGACGCTCAGATGATAATGAAAGTGAAAGTGACACACAGCATATTTGACATTTAGATCCAGCTTAACATCTGAAACCAGCCTGATCTCTTTCCTTCTCTCTTCTTTCTTTCCCCTGTATCCCTCTTTCTCTCTCTCTTTTTGTCCCCCCTCCATCTTATTCTAACCCCCCTCCCCAAAGTCTGGGCTCTGTTAGTGCGTTCATTGTCAGGGTTCAGATCATAAATAATAGACTCCTGTGGCCTGATATATTAGCCTGACCCACTGGAGTGGGGAAAGAAAAAAAGAGCAAGAAAGAGTGTGAGAAAGAAAGAAAGGAGAAGAGAACGAATAGCAAGAGATAGAGAATGAGAAGCGGCAGAGTTGGATATAGAAAGAGTGGAATACAAAGAACATAGAACGAGACAGAGGGCAAATGAGAGAGGGGAACAGATAGATAGACAGGGAGGGAGAGAGAGAGAGAGAGAGAGAGAGAGAGAGAGAGAGAGAGAGAGAGAGAGAGACGGTGGGGTCTGATGTATTAGCCAAGGCTGTCAGAATGAAAGACAGCTTATGCTGTGGCCGGAGGGCGGGGCCTGGGGGGGAGTGATGGATGCTCTCTCTCCGCAGGTTATAAGGAATGACTGATCTGCCGTCATCCATCACTCCACAAAACGAGAGAAAAAAGAGGAGTGTGTGCGGAGTGTGTGCTGCACGCGGGGCCTGGCCGGACTGCGCTGGAGTAAATCAAACAGGCCTGATCTTGGTGATTGCTTCAGTGACAAGACAGAGAGCTGGCGCTCAGCAGCCAGGCTGACACACACACACACACACACACACACACACACACACACACACACCTACACACACACACACACACACACACCTACACACACACGCACACACACACACACACACCTGGCCAGAACACGTAAATCTATCAGAAATCCAATCAGTCACACCCAGCCTCTGCCATTCAAGTGATGCCTTTTTAATGTGGGCAACGTGGACCCACACACACACACACACACACACACACACACACACACACACAACACTGTTTTTCACCTATATATATCTCTAACACCAGAGCCAGTATTCTAATGGACCTCTATCCCGCAAGAACCCATGAAGATACAGTACCGTGCAAAAGTCTTGACCCTCTCATTTCTTCATATGTTGCTTTCAGAGATCCAGACCTTCTTGTATTTTAATGTGTTGCTGAAGAGCAGTTCTCCAGATCTTCCTGGTCTGAAGGACAGCGTGTTTGTCTCTCATTTTCAGTACAGTCTCCGTACCTGAGCAGTTTCCGGAGCAGTGAGGGATCATCTCACAGAGAAAACACGAGGCAGCTGACGTCCAAAGAAGAGCGCTTTGGAGCGTCCTTCAAGAAGCCTGCAGAAGTGTTCCTGAAGACGACTTAAAGAAAGGAGCTGGTCTAAGAGGTTTTAGACTGTGCTGAAGAATAATGGAGGTCCAACCTGACCAGAAACCACTGGATCTGTTGCTTGATTTTCCGTGTTGGGTGATAAAGTTCTCATGTTCTCTTGGCCGATTTTAGCCTTGATGTTCAGAGTGGATTAGATCGTGGTTGTCCCCACTCAAACACCTTCTCATGTCTCCTATGTGGGGATCAAGATATTGAGTTCAGCCCATATCAGAGAGACCTCAAAGACTATGTACAACAACAATGAACAACAACAACAACAACAACAACAACAACAACGATGACAACAAATGATGATGATGATGATGATAATGATGATGATGATAATGATGATGATGATGATGATGATAATGATGATGATGACAACAATAACAATAATAGTGATGATGATGAGGATGTGATGAATATAATATCATTAATACGATGATGATGATGATGATGATGACAAAACAACAACAATTATAGCAATAATAATGATGATGATGATGACAATAGGGTAATAATAATGATGATGATGATGATGATGACAACAACAACAACAATAATAGCAATAATAATGGGATGATGATGATGATGATAACACACAACAATAATAGTAATAATAATGATGATGATGTTGAGGATGATGAATATAATACTAATAATAATGATGATGATGATGATGAGGATGACATGACAACAACAACAATAATAGTAATAATTAATATGATGATAATAGTAATAATAATAATGATGATGATGATGATGATGTATAATAATAATAATGATGATGATGATGATGATTCACTAATAGTAATAATACTGATGATGATGAAGATGACGACAACAACAATAATAATACTGATGATGATGATGATGACAATAATAATAATGATGATGTGATGGATGATGATGACTTACAAAGTAATAATACTGGATGATGATGAAGATGGATTTGACAAATGGAATAACAATAATAATAGATGATGATGGATGATGTGATGATAAATAAATACACAATGATGATGATGGGATGATGATGATGATGATGATGATGGATGATGATGATGGATGTCAATAACAACAACAACAACACGATGATGGCAAATAACAATAATAATAATAAAAAATGATGTGATGATGATGATGATGCTGATGATGATGATGATGATAATATCGATCACACACAATAATAAAACAAAATAATGATGATTTATGATGATGTTTGATGATGATGATGGATTATACAATATATTATTATTATTAAGTTGTTGTTGTTATGTTTTTGTTGTTGTTGTTACAAGTGTTGTTGTATTATTATATTTTTCTTTTAAAACTAAACAAATACATATATGAAGAAAAGAAAAGAAAAGAAAAGAAAAGAAAAGAAAAGAAAAGAAAAAGAAAAAGAAATACAGGTTGTGTGTCCACTCACTCATTGGTCAGAGATCGTCACTTCTAATCTCGTAATGGTTTGGCCGATCTCACACTATGGGGGTTCTGACTCGGGCCATTGACAGGTCGATATTCAGCCCTCACTACTGCCTTTCATCTCATCTCTCACCGCAGCCAGGGGAAAGCAGGACGCTCTCAATACTGCAGAACGCTCCACTTTTGACATCTCCGTCTCCTGGGGAGATAAATACACGCCCAGATCCACGGAAGGTCATTCCTCGCTCTCCCGACAGGGAGAGGAGAGACTGGAGTTTTCTAAATGAGGGATAAAAGAGAGGGAACACCTCCTCTGCAAAGTCAACCTCGAATCTCACTAAATCCAATTTTACACACTGCCACTTCTTCATTTTCACACACACACACACACACACTCACACACGATATCCAGCCATGAATCTGTTTGAACATTAGACAATTAAGGCTCAGGTGAGAATGGGATGCTCTTTTCAAAAGTTGTTTTCTTATTAAACTGTAATGAAAGCAAATCTCTTTCTTTCATGCGCTGATCTTCTCATGATTAGTGTGTGTGTGTGTGTGTGTGTGTGAGGAGCCTTTTGATTGCTCGTTTGAATGCCTTCACTGTGTGTGTGTGGTGTTTGTTGACCACTTGTCTCACTGATTGCGCTCAATTATTGTGGGTTGATTATTTTTTTGGTTCCCTTTTGTTTCTTTCCTTTTCTCCTGTCTGTGTGTTTTCATCGGTATTGAATTTTGTCGGGAGGAGATAGAGGGGGACGGATATGAAAGGGCCAGAGAGAGAGACAGAGAGAGAGAGAGAGCGAGAGAGAGAGAGAGAGAGAGAGAGGAGAGAGAGAGAGAGAGAGAGAGAGAGAGTGCAAAAAAAGAAGAAAGATTAATATAGAGAGATACCAAAACAAAGAGTGAGAGAAAAAAGAGGAAAGGAAGAAAAAACAAAGAGTGAAAGGAGACAACAAGACTGGGAGAGCAGGAACAGAGATTAAGAAAAAAGAGAATGAGGAGAGAAATCACAGCCAAGAGGGTCAGACAAAAATGGGGAAACATAAAGAAAGAAAGAGAGAGAATGAATGAATGAAGCAATGTTGCAGAGAAGCAAGAAGCGACAGCAATGAATGAAGAAAAGAACCAGAGATGGAAGGTAGAGAGAGAGAGAGAGAGAGAGAGAGAGACAGAGAGAGAGAGAGAGAGAGAGAGAGAGAATTCTATGTGAATACTTTGAGAGTACTTCTAGCAAAAGAGATGACAAAAAAGTTTAACAGGCAGTTTAAACAGGAAGAGAAAAGAGAAAGAAAGTGAGAAAAAGAGAGATGAAGAAGGGGAATGTGAAGGAGAGCAATAAGAAAAGGTGTAATAGAGAGAGAGAAAGCGAAAGACGCATCAGTGATGCAAAGAGACAGAAAGGGACAGTGATGAAGGAGGGAATAAAAGGACAGAGAAGGAGAGAGAGAGAGAGAGAGAGAGTAGAGAGAGAGAGAGGAGAGAGAGAGAGAGAGAGAGAGAGAGAGAGAGAGAGAGGAGAGAGATGTGATGGGCTTGTATGCATTGTGGTGATATAACGCGGATTGGAAAGCTACTTTTATCTTTTCTCAATGGTATGGTGTCAGAATAGAAGACGCTTTTTCTGGAAGAAGGCCAATTCTTTGATTCTCCGCATTTTCTTCCCGTAATTATGTTTCTCCCCTCTCTCTCTCTCTCTCTCTCTCTCTCTCTCTCCCTCTCTCTCTCGTTCTCCTTTTTTAATGGCTTTTTTGGCAAATGATGACTATGGGCACACTCATTGCAGAGGAAAGAGAGGCCAGCAAAGTAATAGGCAAACCCACTAATGAAGTGTGTGTGTGTGTGTGTGTATGGGGGCGGGGGGGGGGTTGGCTGTGTAATGTGCTTTTAATGCCTGTAATTCTGCGGGACGGGGGTCAGTGGTGAGTGGACGGTACTTGGACAGAGTGAAAGCAGGTGCACTTTGCTGGGAAGGTACCAATAACTGGCCCCCGATCGAGCTGGATCAGCCTAGGGACTAACATGATCGGATCCGTCCTGTCCCTCTCCTCAGGACTCGACGGTCCAGTTAAATGACGGAGCCACCGGTTGGCAAATCTCGGATAACTTTCCAAAATTCCCAAAAAAGAAAGTCAAACTCTACCGGAAGTCTAAGCTCTAATTGCTCAGTGCTCTTTTATTTAGCCCTTAACTGCTTTAATATCACACACACACAAACACACATACACACACACACCCGAGTGCACAATTTAGTGTAACAGCTCTGCAAAAATAAGCGTGCAAAATGTTTTGTCTCTGTGATTGTCAAGAACCTCAAGCGTCAGGTATATTTTTAAGGTGGACTGACTCTCCCGACTCTTTTAGTAGCATCAATAGAGTTACTAATCTGTTTCCTAGAATAAACAAAAATTAGGCTAAAAAAAAGTGAACCCAGAGAACCGCTGGAGATCTTTTACTGTTTCTTGATGAAAATGTTACTGCACAGTTTCTTTTTTTGACGAAAAATCTTTAAGAAGTTCGGGACATGTTGGTCACAGAATGTGGGAGTTCCTCCATACTTAAATACTAACATGGAAATGAAACCAACTACAGAAAGAGGCTTGAAGCTCAGCAGGGGAGGATGATTGGGGTATTTCAGATTTTTAGATTATTTTTTCTCCAAAATTGTGAAATTACTATGATGATCATTTTATAAAAGAAAAACAAAAAATTGCATTTGATCTTAATGGACCTGCACTTAGAATGATATTAAAATTTCATGAAGAAGGTCCTGGGTTCAATTCCCAGTCTGGTCCTCACTCTGAATTAGGACTGGTCATCTTCTCCCTTGTGTCCTCCACGTGACAGTCCAGACACTCCAACATCAGGAGGACTGGAGATTAATTACCCCCTTGGTGTGAGTGTGCATCCATCCTGCAGGACCATTGACCTGTCCAGGGTTTTTTCTGCCTTTCGTCCTGTGTGCTGGGACGGTCTCCAGCACCTTCACCACGCTAGTTAAGATTAGCATTTCAAAAAAATGGATGAATGGAAATGAAAAGGAGCTTATTATTAAAACGTTTGCAAAGATTTATTAAGATGCTGAGCTTTGTGCTGGGAGGGACAAGGATGGACAGGTTTAGAAACGAGTGCACTAGAGCGACTACTCATGTTGGACGATTTGGAGACAAAGTCAGAGAAGCGAGACGGCATTGGTTTTTGGACATGTCCGGAGGAGGGACGAGGAGCCAATCAGAAGAAGGGTGCTGAGGATGGAGCTTCCAGGAGGAGCTTTTCAAGAGGAGAAGAGGAAGGACATGGATGTGGTGAGAGAGGACATGCAGTTGGACGGCGTGAAAGAGGAAGATCCGCAGCGGCGACCCCAGACGAAAGAGAAGAAGACGCCTTTAAAATAGTCCAGGCTTTCAGCTCAACTTAAACCACTGACTGCCTTTAGACAGCAACTTATCCTTATTCATTTTTTTTTCATTTTCATGTTTTATTTCTCGAATCCCTTTATAGTCTTGATCGTTACTCATTTTTACCTTTTCTCTAATCTGTAAAGAGCTCAAATGGACTGCCGTATGAGTGGCTAAATCTGCTGCAGAATATCCGCTATTTTTTAAAACACAGTGAGCACAAACTAAATTGGACCTCTGCATTTAACCCATGCACAAACACACACCTCACAGTGGCAGCCATGAAAGCGGTCTGAGCAGTGAGATTTGGGACGGTACCTTGTCAAGGGTACCTCAGGGCAACTCTGCTGGTGAGGGGGTTTGAACCCCACACCTGTGGTCACTTTGAAACACTAGACTCACCGCGCGACCGCATGCTATCTGAACAGGGCTGCGAATGTTCACATAGCCGCACGTCCGTTCACGGGGGTCACGGGGCGCCGGAGCTTAACCAAGCACTATTAAGAGGTAAGGTGGAGACACACCCTGGACAGGTCACCAGTCCTAAAGACACACACTCCCAGAAGGCACTGGGTGGTCCTGAAGCTTACCTTTAGAGAAGATAACTCCACTATGTTCCACTGCAGGTACATTCTGAAGGTGGACTGACTCTGTACAGCCCGCCTCGACTCCAGATTTTCTATTTTACTGTTGTTATGTTATTTTATGCCGTGTCGGGTTGTGTCATGCCGTTCTGTGTCGGGGTCATGATGGTCCTCTGGCAGGGATGCTTGTTTACAGACCAAGAAGGCAGATTTAAACTTTAATTCTCCAGCATTACTCACCACTGGGTTCCTGGAGCAAGCACCCCTCAAACTCGAAATATGCCCTTTACAGAGGCCGCCCCAGTAGTTATGAACCGTGAGTTGCTCTGATTAGAGCGTCAGCTAAATGCCATAAGTGTCATGTAACTTTAATATACATTAATAGTTTTCTTTGCAGCGTTCTAATATTTGTATTAAAATAAATCTATGAATTAAACCAACAAATGGGGACCAGTATCGAGTTCTATGTTAATTTGCAGTCAGTCTGACACTAAACCCACAGGGGTGGCAGGAATAAGCATGATTGTGTTTTTTTGGCCTTGTTTTGACATTCATGGCCTGAAGCCCTACCTTTAAAAACCTTGACGAGCTCCTGCTGGTGGCCCGGTGACAATTTAATAACAAGGAAATTTGAGCGCTTAGTATTATCTATTCACATTCATGGACAAGGCCAAACAGTTTCACAACGTTTTTAGGCAAATGATGCATTTAATCTCAAAGAAAAAGATCCAGCTGATGGAAAATGAACACATACTACATGCTTTCTTTAACAGTCCTGCAGTGTCAGAAACCAGACAAGCCAATAATACCTCTAGTTCTTCGTTAGCCATGTCGGTCTGGTTAGAATAGGCGTGGCCTAGCGGTTAGGCAGTTGGTCCCATAATCTGAAGCTGGTGGTTTTTAATCCCAGACCAGCAGGCTGTCCTGAGGTCCCCTTGAGAAAGGTACCATCCCCATCACTGCTCCTCGGACTGCATATGGCTGTTAAATATTCACTTAAAGGAATACCCATAAACGCTAGTCGTGGCTACATAAGTAACAAGGGCTAGACTGTGTGTTTCTGGTCGTGTAACCAGCTCTTCGCTGGAAACTACAGCTTGATTCGTCAGCCCCGTCCTGCTGGAAAGAAAAGAGCTCTTGTTAAGATCAAACCCTTCCACATCTGAGCTTTTGTGTGCAGAGAGTGTGCATTTGCATGTGTGTGTGTGTGTGTGCGGTAACCATGGGCGTTTCTGCTTTGGGAGAAGGTCGTGCAGCAGCGGAGAGGCACTTAGTGCGGTTATAAATAGAGTTCTTTGGAAGCTGAATTGATTAATTACACGTTAAGAACACCAGAGAAGAGCACTGCTGCGTCAAGTGCACCCATTTAAATTCCAACCCTGCCTTACACCTTCCCTTTCTCTCCGCTTTTTTGTCATTTTCAAACATCAGATGCGCGCCAAACAGGCAGGGGTCGAATTCTCTTCTACAAAGGAAGCTGTTTGCTGAGGTTTTTCTACATAATCAGAAGTTTGATTCCGTGCGAGACCCTACATGCATCAGGCGTCTGCTCCGAATCCACCTCCATTATTTAACCTTTGCAGACGGAGACGGATGGCACTTCCTTTAATGGCTAAAGTGTAGCCTTTTAAACAGAAACCCCACCAAACTTCACACACGGTTGCAATCGTTGCATTCGCTGGTCAGAAATAAAGACCGATATTTGAATCCTATCCTCAACGCGATTGGTCCGGGCCGCGGTGGCCTAGTGGTTCGGGAGTCGCCGATCGGAAGATTGTGGGTTCAATTCCCACCCGGTAGGTTGCCCTGAGGTACACTTGAGCAAGGTACCGCCCCTGTTGCTGCTCCCCGGGCGCTTTCACAATGACAAAGCGTAGTCACTTTCACTTATTTAACCTCTTTGGTGGGGTTTCAGCATCACTGGGGTTTTAAATTAGCATAGATGTAGGACTATTTCAAAAATATATTTACTTATCTCTAGTAATAAATACATTATTAATGATTAATATTTACTAATTATCACTGTTACACAACTTGGCCAAAGGAATTGACATGTCCTCCCCTTGTATGTGTGTCCTCCAGGAGCTCCTCCCACTGTCCGAAGACTCATCACACAGGTGGACTGGAGATGCTAGGTGTGTGTGTGTGTGTGTGTGTGTGTGTGTGTGTGTGTGTGTGTGTGTGTGTGTGTGTGTGTGTGAGTGTATATGTGTGTGTGTGTGTGTGTGTGTGTCCTGCACTGGTGACCTGTCCCTGCCTTTCCCCCTGTGAGAGCTGGGATAGACTCCATCACCACCTGTGACCTGGATTAGGACAAGCAGCTCAGAAAATGAGAGAGTGATACAAATAAGAAAATTTATAGTTTTTACCCTGAAAACTGGGTTTTCTGGTCCATGGATGAATACTCTAACAAAATAAGTATTTGTACTCCTTCATTTCTAATCTGTAAGGGATTAAAAGAGTGGTCGGTAAAGGGCCTTTTAGAAACGAACGTTAAAACAACACAGACGTCCTGAGTGGACCACAGGGGGACAACAATGCAACAAAAGGAAAATGCAGCATATGGGATTTTTAAGTAAACTGCTCTTTGTGGCTGCTAGGAATCCTAAAAGATTAACTGTTCTTACCTTAAGACGGCCTGATTAGTCACCGAGATAGGAGAGAGAGAGAGAGAGAGAGAGAGAGAGAGTAGAGAGAGAGAGAGAGAGAGAGAGAGAGAGAGAGAGAGAGAGAGAAGATAAATGTCTACTAAGAGAGAGTAGGGTAGGGTTTCAGAGGCCAGTGTGTAAGCTAAGCCTCCATCTCTCTTTCTCTCCTCTGCAGGACTGCCATATGCTGAGTGGTAGTGCAGAGATAACAGAGATGGATAGAAGAATGAACGAGAGAGAGAGAGAGAGAGAGAGAGAAAGAGAGAGGGACGGAGTTATCTCCCCAACTCTCTTATCTGCTCTGTCCCTTTGCCCTTTGTTCAGAAAGGTCCATCCACCCTACAGAGACATCATTGTTAGAGCATGCAAGCACACACACACACACACACACACACACACACACACACACACACACACACACACACACACACACACACACACACACACACACACAAATATGGAAATGGTGCTTCAGGCTCTGTGTAGTGTCTGTTTTGCATTAATTAGGATGGACTGAAGGAAGGAATGAATGAATGCACACTGACAGGGTCTGACCTGAAACTGAGAGCCTCATCATATAACACCCAGCTAATGGATTTCCACCACAAACACACACACACACACACGCACACACACACACAAAACCTTGTTTTTGTATCATGTACGAACATATAGAAACACTATGTGGCCAAAAGTATGTGGACTTTGACACCATAGATTTGTGAATGTAGCTCTGTGGTTTTGCAAGCACAAGTTGTGATAATTAATATTCAAAATCTCAACTTTTCAGCCACACGAGCAAAAAACTTTACTCCGTCTTCTAACGTCTGAGTGTCACCATCACCCCAAAATACTCCCTGTAGGTCCAGAGGGGGTCTCGACTGTTGAAGGTGTTAAAGAGGTGTCAGAAATAATGGCACATGTTCATGTATCACAGCACAGACAATGAACATATGTTCTTGAAAGTTACGACATGGTCTCTGAGGTCCAGTTTTGTACCTTTAATATGTTTATCCCAGGAAAAGGGCCAATTTGAACTTTTTCATCGAGTAGGGTTTGAAAATCGAGCGCTGAATAAAAGTAGCCGTCTGTTAGATATACACCCATGCAGCTTTCTGCAGCGAGTTGAGAATTTAGAGGGTAATAAGAATATAATCACATACTAATTATGATTTAATTACTGGTTTTTCACTCCATTCTGGTGCTCTGACTTCCCAGTTGCTCCAAAGCAACTGATGAGTTGCTTAATTGCAAGCCCTTTCGATCTGACTCACTGTGTTTGTACAGGATTAAAGTCATTTGAATGGAGAGCCAGATCTTTCATTTCGCTGTAACACTGAGTTAAGACTTTTCCGAGGCCAAATTGAGTGTAAATTGCACCCGAACTGGCAGTCAGCATCAATCATCACTGGAAAACTCCCACTATGTGGTCGGGGTAATGACTGAGATGCTGAAGAGCGAACCAAAAACAACATCATATTATATATATGAGAGAGAGATATTATCAGGTTATTGATAAAAAAACATTGGATATTCATCTGTTTAAACTCAACTTTAGATTCATTAAACCTCTTTGGTAGGAAGTGCAGGTTTTAAATGAAGAATTAATGATTAAATTGTAATGGAATAATATAATTAATTAGTAAATAATTCATTATGCACTTTGCATATTTAACTAATGGTTAAAATCAAATATAGAAACTTGTCTGATGTAAATATGACTGTGACATATTTCTATATTTTCTATATATTTTATATAACCTCATATATATAAACTAGAAGGAACAGGGTTTTGTTCACAGTAATTTGAACACTCTTAGTGGTTCAAACTCCTTGTGTTTTTGGGTAAAAATCTGAATAGTTATTCCTTTATTTAGAGACTCCGGAGCTGATGGGGTTATTTCCCGGGTGTGTTGCTGCTGTCTGCTCCGCCTCCTTCCCTTCATTTCCCATAAGCTGCAGCACAGAGGAGCCGCTGCCGTTGCCGCTGTTGCTTTTGTGGCGGCGGTGGTTTCGGTGGGCTTCTGTGAGCCGTGGGGATTTGAGAGCTTTCAAATGAAGAGCTTCTCTCACTCCTACTGCTGAAAATTACCATGACGACGGATCAATTACCTGGATCAGGAAGATAAAGAGAGGAACAACATGAGAAGAGGCGATAGATAGATAGATATGATAGATAGATAGATAGATAGATAGATAGATAGATAGATAGATAGATAGATAGATAGATAGATAGACACAGACAGACAGACCGGCAGACGGACAGACAAAAAGACAGAGAGACAGACAGACTGACTGACTGACTGACTGCCAGACAGACAAATAGATAGAGGGATGGATGGCTGGATGGTTGAATGGATGGATGGATGTGAGGATGGGATGAATGATGGATGATAGAGGATAGATGAATGGATGGCGGGATGGATGTGGATGGATGATAGAGATGGATGATGGGTGGAATGGATGTATAGATAGATAGATAGATAGATAGATAGGATAGATAGATAGATAGATAGATAGATAGATAGATAGAGGATACAGACAGACAGAAAGGCAAGCACGGACAGACAGACAAAAGACAGAGAGAGACAGACAGACTGACTGACTGACTGACTGACTGCCAGACAGACAAATAGATAGAGGGATGGATGATGGATGGTTGAATGGATAGATTGATGGATGGATGGATGAATGGATGGATGATAGAGGGATAGATGAATGGATGGCGGGATGGATGGATGGATGATAGAGGGATGGATGGATGGATAGTTGAATGATAGATTGGTGGATGGACGGAGATAATGGATGAATGGATGGATGATAGAGGGATAGATGAATGGATGGCGGGATGGATGGATGGATGATAGAGGGATGGATGGATGGGTGAATGGATGTATGAATGGATGATGGACGACAGGTGGATACATAATTGTAAGAAAATGAATGAACAGCCAGATGAAAGACAGATAGACAGACATATAGATAGATAGTTGACTGGACGGACACAATGACAGACAGATTACTAGCTAGCTACATAGATAGATAGATAGATAGATAGATAGATAGATAGATAGATAGATAGATAGTAAAACAGACAGATGGAAAGACACAAATAGGATAGAAGGATGGATGATGGATGGATGGTTGATGAATGGATAGATTGATGGATAGATGGATGGATGGATGGATGGATGGATGGATGGATGGATGGATGGATGGATGGTTAGATGATAGAGGGGATGGATGGATGGATGGATGGATGATAGAGGGATGGATGTATGAATGAATGATGGACGGACAGGTGGACATATACCTTGATGAAATGAATGAACAGACAGATGAAAGACAGATAGACAGACATATAGATAGATAGTTGACTGGACGGACACAATGACAGACAGACATTAATAAAGTAAGACAGAGAGATGGATAGGAGATAGATATACAGATAGATAGATAGATAGATAGATAGATAGACAGATAGATAGACAGATAGAAGTCTGGGTTTGAAACCTGGTCCAGTAAAAAAGTTGTGTGAATGAATGTTTAATAAATAAATGCTGAATGTCAATAACAAATGTTGAATGCTTCACAATAATTCAAGCTAATAATGTAAGCGGCCTTTTAAAATGATGTTCATTTTGAACTTAAGCTTCTGGCAGCTTTTCTGTTCTAGCCTCATTTACAGTGCCAGAAACACCTTCTGGGAATGGGGGACTGTATTTTTGGACTGTGTCGGGTTGGATAAGCAGTTTCAATCAAAGTCGACTTGCCTAATTAATTGCCCACCAGATCCAGAACCATGAAAACTAAGGATTCATTATTGTTGTACACACAATGTTGTTCTTGCTAAAGTTGCTGTAATTTTGGCAACAGAGCATCGTAGAGACGCCCCCATCTCCCCTAACCCCACGACTACCCAGCCTACCATCTCTGACACCTTTCCTGCAGAACCAAAGAAGCAAACGGTGGATCCCACGACGGCGGACCTCTATGATGGACCATATATTTCGGGTGGAATGCTAAACTTGATAACTTGATATATCGCCAGACTGTTAGAAGTAAATGACCTGCAATAAAACCTCCAGCCAAACCACCACTGGCATGTAAACTCTTGTGGATCCCACAATATGGCAACGTGATCATGCTTGCTTGAGACATGCCTCCTTTTTCACCGCCGCCTACTTAGCTGTTCTCTTTGAAGCATCTGTCAGTGTTTTGCTGAATGCAAATGCGAAGTCAACACGCCCGCTCTCTCGCCTGCTTAAAATAGCTGTCAACAGACTTTTGCACTGTGGCTGAAGATCCAGGTGAGGAAGGGGGCTGTGAAAAGCTGTAAACCCAGTCCTCATAGCTCTCCATAAAAGTAGGTCTGGAATTGGGTTTCATAAGAAAAAACTTAAGAGTTCGTTCTAACGCTGCTCTCATCTTCTGCCTGCAGTTGAGCGCCAGGCCTGGTAGAGCTGACGGTGTTTCTCGGCCTTCTCCCATCTCTGGTGTCCAGACGCACCAGCACGTGATGATATCTTCGCTACTCCAGCTACACTAGGTTGCTTTCCCAGTCTGACGCGCTAACTTGCACTGATTTTTTTTTCATTTTTAATTCTACTCATTACAGAGGAACACCAAAAATATACATGCATCTGTTCAACCTGTTGCACAAAGCTCATCCTCCCAGAAAAAACTCATATCAGACTTTACAATTGCTTCACTTTTACTTTTTTTTTGATCAGATGCTCTAATCCAGAGTCATGGTGTTCATCCACATTGTGGTCTAGTGGTAAGATGCTCATCTATGAAGCAAGAGGTCACAGGTTCAAATCTCACCTCCAGTATCACCACCATTGGGTTCCTGAGCAAGACACTAAACTCCAAGTTGTTCCAGGTAGGCTGTCACTTTAAGAACCGGCTGTGAGAAATGCTATGAATGGAGCTTCTTGAGGTTAGTGGTCTTGCTCTGGGGCTCAGAAGGTGCTGGAGATAGGATTTCGACCCACAACCTCATGGCTTGCAGCTTAACGGTGCTCATCAAATCTTCACAAGGCCTTCAACTATGCCAGATGAGTGTCATTAACTGAAAAGTGAAAGTGAAAGTGGCAATTTACTGCACAGCACTCAACGAACCGTAACGAAATGCATCCTCTATATTTAACCCACACACAGCAGTGGGCGGCCATATCTAACCCCCAGGAAGCAGTGACCGTTCCTTGCTCTGCTCAGGCATAAAGCCACTCAGCATGGTTTGGTGCAAAATGCTCCATTCTAACGGGGATGTTCACAATTGTGGTGAATGGAACCAGATGTCCCTAAAGCTCCCTCTCAGACAAAAAATGGGTCCCTGTTGCCTGTAACATTATTTTGTAGAGTTTGAAGATCCTTTGGACCAAAAGCTGAAACCATTCATGCTGGAAGGACAAAAACTGTCCCGCAAAAACTGATTTAGATGACATTTACTATTGTGCCCATAATATTCCTTATAAGACCCGAGAAGGTTCAATAATTGATGGAAGCTTGATAGATGGACGGAACTGCACTCAAACCTTCTGGAACCAAACTCCCTGTTAAAATCAATACGCTTTCATTTAAATGACGGCAGGCCATAGTTAAGGCCGACCGATTTACTGTGAACTTAAAAAAGCAGAAGAGAAAGCCTTAAAATAGGTGTCTAGATGAGATTGTACCTGCACAGCCAACAGCCGTGGCATGAAGGTGTATAATCTTGTGTGTAGCTCCTCTGAATACAGAGCGCACTGTGAGTATTACAAACTGGATGAAATATGAATTTTATCAGCCCACTTTAGGGGAGTGTCGCTATTGGATTAGATGTCTGAGCCGGAGGGTGAGCGCGAGAGATCTAGAGGTGTCTGGTGTTGGTGGCCAACAGGGCAAGCAGGTAAGTAAACAGCCTACAGAGCTCGAACCGGTGCAGTAATGATACAATAACCAAATTACAGCAAAGCCCCAGAATCAACAGATCAGAAACAGAAAGATCAATAGACGAGCTGAAAGATCAAAGATTCGAGGATTAGAGCGAATGAATTAATAAACTGGACCATGTTGAGTGAGGGGAGAGAAGATGATGGGAGAACACACACACACACACACACACACACACACGCACCCGTGGGGCACATTTTCAAGGAGCTGAGAGAACCTAATCAAGGGTGACTTGACTTTGCTTGGAGGAGGTGTGTGTGTGTGTGTGTGTGTGGGTGTGTGTACACGGGTGTGTGTGAAGGAAAATGCAAGAAGCAGCACAAACTGTAGGGTGATTGAAAAAGAAAAGGAGAGAGACAGAGAGAGAGAGAGAGAGAGAGAGAGAGAGAGAGAGAGAGAGAGAGAGAGAGACACAGAGAGAGAGAGAGAGACAGAGAGAGAGAGACAGAGAGAGAGAGAGAGAAGAGAGAGAGACAGAGAGAGAGAGAGAGAGAGAGAGACAGGAGAGAGAGAGAGAGAGACAGAGAGAGAGAGAGAGACAGAGAGAAAGAGAGAGACAGAGAGAGAGAGAGAAAAGAGAGGAGAGACAGAAAAAGAGAGAGATAGAAAGTAACACAGACAGAGGAGAGAAAGAAATGAAGAGAGAGAAAGAGAGAGAAGAGAGAGAGAGAGAGAGAGAAGAGAGAGAGACAGAGAGAGAGAGAGAGAGAGAGAGAGAGAGAGAGAGAGAGAGAGAAGAGAGAGAGAGAGAGAGAGAGGAGAGAGAGAGAGAGAGAGAGAGAAGAGAGAGGAGAGAGGAGAGGTAGAGGCAGAGAAAAAGTAAACCACTGAACAGCAACAGTCTGGCAGAACTGAGTCAGACACATCAAGGATGGATTGGGTGAAGAGACAAGGAAGACAGATGGAGGGAAGGGAACAGACAAATGAGAGCTGACAGAGAGAGGAGAGAGAGAGAGAGAGAGAGAGAGAGAGAGAGAGAGAGAGAGAGAGAGAGAGAGAGAGAGAGAGAGAGATTACATTATAGATATTTTAAAGAGTACTCTAACAATAGTGTCCCATCAGAGCAATCCCGGTGTGTGCAGCAGGAGGATCAATTATGTGTGTGTGAGAGAGGAAGAGAGAGAGAGAGAGAACGAGAGAGAGAGAGAGAGAGAGAGAGAGAGAGAGAGAGAGAGAGAGAGAGAGAGAGAGAGAGAGAGAGAGTCTAAATGAAAGGTGTGGGTGTTTGTGTGTGTACTTGTGAAAAAGAAAGAGAATTGGGGGATGAAATAATGTGGGAAGAAAGGGAGGATGCAAGGAAAGAAGAAAGAGAGGAAGTACAAGAAAAAAGAAAGATAAAAAGTTGGATGTGAGAGAGCTGCTAGTAAAAGAGAGAGAGTGGGAGAGAGAGGGCGGTAAATAAAGTAGAAATGAAGGCTAAATAATTTGAAAGAGAGACAAATATACGAGAAAGCGAAAGGCAGCAAAGAAAAAAGCACAAAGGAAGCAGAGAATGAAAGAGAGAGAGAGAGAGAGAGAGAGGGAGAGAGAGAGAAAGAGAGAGGGGTCTTTGAGGTGTACTCATACTCATCTCTCTGCCATCCTCCATGGCATTTGAGGTAAAATAATTAGAAAGTGGCTCCGAAGGGGCTGCTGTAATAAAGCCTGGGAGACAGGACCACAGGCCCGGGGTTTATTATGGGATGGAGCTTCGCACAGAAGCTGACTAATGGTGCCTGAGGTCCTGGGGACCGTGGCTAAAACACCACACGCTCTCCAGAAAACAGCATCAACAACAACAGCAACGAGCACAGAAATAGCATGGAGACGGATGGAAATGTCAAAAAAAATCGTCCGAAAGATCATAAACACTCACCCTGTGCTGAGGCAGCTCTGAGCTCCACAACTTCCTCCCATGTCCGATAAACAGTACACTCCGGTTTCTAGGCCAGATTTGTTTCTGTCACTTTCTGCTAAACACACTGCAGATCTTATAAATCACCTGCAGGGTGTTTTTGCTGTACAGCTGCTGTTTATAACCCTTATCTTTTCTTACAGAAACGCAGGATTAAACCGTATGTTTTGTAGTTTTCATGGAAGCTCCGTACTCGGATGTAAAAATGTGCCAAAGGTGATGTTTTGAGTCGAATCTCTGAGGTTGGAATCTGTGTCAAGCCTTGAATCTCTCAGGTACAAGTCTGAGTCAAGCCTCTGGAGTGAGAGTCTGAGTCACATGTTTGAGGGGAGAGTCTGAGTCCCATTTTTGGAGTGAGAGTCAGAGTCAAGCCTCTGGCATGAGAGTCTGAGTCACATGTTTGAGGGGAGAGTCTGAGTCACATTTTTGGAGTGAGAGTCAGAGTCAAGCCTCTGGAATGAGAGTCTGACACATTTTTGGAGTGAGAGTCAGAGTCAAGCCTCTGGCATGAGAGTCTGAGACACATGTTTGAGGTGAGAGTCTTATTCAAGCCTCCGCGATCTGACTCACATTTTTAGGGTGAGAGTCTGAGTTTAGCCTCTTAAGAGTCACATTTTTTGGATGAGGTTCTAAAGCAAGCTTCTGAGGTGAGATTCTAAGTGCACAGTCTCTGAGGTGCAAGTCCGAGTCAGGTCTTTAGTCTCTAGTGTGAAAGGCCCAGTCTCCAGTCTCCCGGTTCCAAGTAAATTCTCTGAGGTACGAGTCTGAGGCATGCATGAGTCTCTGGGGCACGTATATCCGAGTTGAGCCCTTTGGGTAAGAGCGTCTCTGCTGAGTCTTGAGTCTCTGAGATGTGAGTCAGAGTCAAGACCTGAGTCTCTGGGGTGCAAGTCTGAGTCTCTGGTTGGTTCTGAGTTGAGTCCTGAGTTTGAAAAACTGAGCCAAGTCAGAGTCTAAAGTCTCATTTAAACTTCCAGCCCAACCCCTTGTGATTATCTTTTTAATAAAAGCCTTTTTTCATCCCCATCATTTTTCCTTTGTTTTTCATCCCAGCTGCAATTGCAGTTCAGTTAAAATGCACAAGCTGCTGACTCAAGTCCTCATCGCTTGTTTTCCAAAAACTTTCCTTCCCCGACCCGTCCCGCATCGCAACGTTAAAAATGAAACAATCTGGGGTGTATGAATCTGTTTTGTTTTCTGTTGTTGGCAGGGACATTATGTTGTCAGATAGCTGTGGGACTTCCAGAGAGCTCAGATCATAGCCGGCGCCGTGGACCAAAGGGACGAAAGAACAAACAAACAGGGCTTATTGAGCTTATTAAGGGCCTCAGGTGTATGGATTAAATTAGAATTGAGCAGACACCTAGCTTGAGGCAGCCGGCCTGGCCCGCTGCCCGGCGCTCTGTTGTTGCCACTGTGAGCAGTAACAAGGTTTTTGCGCGTGTTATATTTGTGGAGGTGACATGGGGAGGGATGTGTCGGGAAGAGCGTTCGCTTCCCTTTGTGAGCGCCGAGCGAACGCTCAGGCTGGATGACCCCTCTTCAGGCAGGCTGACCCGCCAGTGTAATTAACTTCTATAGGGCCTATTTTAGGAGCGCTTCTCAAACTGCAGCTCACCAGAGAGAGAACGAGATGTGTGTGGAGAGAGAGAGCGAGAGAGCGCGAGAGAGAGAGAGACAGAGAGAGTGTGGATTTACAAAAGCTCTTGAACGAACGTATTCCAGGTAGACCCACACCTCACGGTTGCCCGAAGCGAGTCCATGCAAAAAGCTATTTCATTTAATCTGCTTCACACGGCAAATCTTCAAGGAATCCAGTGCGGATGTTCGGTCATAAAAGAAGACGGATGGATTTCTTTTTTTTTAAAGCATGAAGGGATTTCCAAGGCCCTAAGGTCAGGCAAAGATGAGCAGCTAAAAGAGAAGGCTTCTCTCATGAGGAACGACGTAAGCCTCTTCTGCAGGGGGACACTAGCGCCCGGCCGAGGCTCGGTTTACCCGGAATGAGACTTTTAGCCATCGAGGCTTATCAGTTAATTGGTCGGGCTAATTGTAACAATGCTGTGCGTGACATTCCGTCCACACATCGTTTTCGCAATATTGCTCTCTGCAGTCTTAAGGCAATATTAAATATTAAAATCAATTACATTATCAAGGTGCAAGTAATGGCTGCAACATGCAAATGTGCCTTTGACCAATCAAAGCACAAGGTGAGCCTTATTGGAGGTTTTATTGAATTGATATTCATGCACTCTAAAAAAAGTCAAATTATTTTGCTAATTAAAGACATCCATTCTAGGCTGATGAAAGTGAATTACTTCGTTGCATTCCACCCACAGCAGTGAGCAGCCATATCCAGCACCCAGTAGCAGTGATGGGGATGGTACCTTATTCAAGCGTACCTAAGGGCAACCTACTACTCTGGGATTCGAACCCCATAACTTCCAATCTTGGGGCCCTGAACCCAAGGCCACTGCTGTCCCACTAAGGACTGTCCCAGACTTACCGATGGAAGACGTTGTCATAAAAATGGTGCTTAGATAAATAGAAATGGGAGGGAACAAGGATAGACCTATTTGCATACTCTAATACATAATGCCTGGCTATAGCAGAGCTAAGCCAGAGGGGGCGCTGCAGACGTTGGACAACCACAGTATTGGTTTAAAAGTTTGAAAAGAGCGTTAAAATTTCGTTTTTTAAGGGGATAAATGGCTGTAAGGTGTTCTTCCTCTCTAACCCTGCATTCAGAGGATGATTTGGGGGCAAAACGTGTCCAGTCTTCACGTGGAGATCCCAAAACTCATATGTCAACTCTGACATATTTCATTTTTACGTCCACAGAAAGGCAACCAATCGAGAAAGCGCAGCCGAGACGTCAATAAACAGTGAAACGAAGGGAAATTGATATCATTAGCATAGTCTGAGTATGAACCTCACCATCTGGGCAAAATTTCATCTCACAATGACTTCGTGACATATTGTGATATCTTTAAAACAAGCTTTGGGCCAAATGTTTAAGTGTTATCCGGCAAACAGTGCCGGCCAATCTATTTAAGAAAAGCTGCTTGTGTGCTTTCGAGTGCTGCCAACACTGAAGGAGTTGTTTTTGTTGCTGTCCAGCAAATATTAGACGATTCTTTCAATTGAAGATTTAATTTGCAGCACTAGGAGAGGGTTTACCAATCCCATAATGCTGATGTTCATCCAGCTGTGTTTCCCTGCAAAAAAAAACCAAAAAATGAAGATCAGTGGTGAGTCCTGCTTGTACGTTAATGCGGATAAAAACAGCCCCTTTGTTCGGCTCCCCCGGCAATACCCTCTATGTATAATTACGGGTACAATCATCTAATTACTCCTAAGACCATCCATCGGCCTTCTTAATGTCTGTGTCATAACAGGAACCGGGGCCGCCGATACTCCCGTGGATTACTGCGGCCTGAGATTCGGAAAGCCCCCTGAATAAATGGATGAATAAGTGAATAAATAAATAAATATTTAGATAAATATGGCAAAAAAACCCGGCAGAACACAGAGACGAGCTTCCCTAAAGCCCTTTCACCGTCCCTCACGCCGTAATGCACGGCGTCGGCCGACAGGTTTTAAGCTGAATGAAGAATAGCCGTTACATCTCCCCATTTTAATTATCCTTATTGATTCCCTTGGTGCTTGCACTCTGTTTACTCCTGGGCAATAATGCATTATGTCCGCTGCTGAATTGATGAATGCATTTTAATCTTAATCTATCAGAGTAATGCAACTCCGGAATAAATCAGAGCTCTGAGCTGCCGCCAGCTGTCCCCGTCCGCAATCATCCGCCAGCCGGAAATGGACTCGTCACTGCAACTCGTCCCTCCTTCGCTAATTTAAGCCTCCCTCCTCCCTTTTGTTCCATAGTCCCTGGAGCTCCATGAGCAGAAGGGACTGGCTTAGGTGGCTCTGTTTAAACTGAGATGATCCCACCTGGGAAAAGAATAAAAACCGAAGGCTGATTAACAAGAGTGGTGAAACACATTACAGAGGAAGTTTGTTGGGCTTAAATTGAACGAATAATGAATATTCATCAAACTGGCCCATCTCTCAACCATTTGCTTACAATGCCAAAGTCCACCTCCAACTCGGATTTCTATGAATATGGGTTGAATGACATATATAGCGATGAAGTATCATGAACTTTAGTAATACATTATTCTGTTACTTCATATTTTCCTCCTAAAGATGCAGACCTTCTTGTGTTTTAATGTCTTGTTGAGGAACAGTTCTCCAGATCTTCCTGAAGGACAGTGTTGTTGTCTCTCATGTTCAGTCCAGTCTCTGTACCTGAGCAGTTTGATAGTTCTGTGTTGGTTAATCCACACAGTGATCTACGTCTGAACCTTCAAGCAGAACAAAGCGTCTAACTTAAGACATGAAGCAGTGAAGAACCAGGTGCAGAGGATTCCAGATGATCAGGTGATTCGTTTACTGCTGATGCTAAATGCTGAGTGGAATCTCTTTATCTAGAACTTTGTATATTTAGACACTTTGCAGTCTGGAGCACTGAAATATTTGTTCCCATTTCTTTTATTTAATCTTTCAAATCTTAAAAAAAAAGAAAAAAATAGAAATGATTGGTGGCTCAAAACTCGTGTTTGCATTACCAGCAATTATCAGAACAGATGTCATAACGAGAACTTGCTAATTCCTGTCAAACGCTTTAACATCTGTTATATTTAATTTTTTTTTGCTGGAAATGGTGCTAAACAGTTGCCAGTTGCTGATTTAGCCCTAATGGTTAAATAGCATTAATGGCACTGAGGCTGAAAGATCATCACAGATTCTCACTTTATGATCTCACTTTAATATGATGACCTTAAAGAAGGAACTTCAGGAAAAAGGCTGAATTTTCATCATTTCATCAAAAATCATCATTATCATTGTTCATTCCATTTCTGAGCCGCTTCTCCTGATTAGGGTTGCGATTGGTGTTTGAGTCTCTCCAGGAGAAAGAGAGGGACACCCTGGTCCAGGTCCATCCCATGGCAAGCAAACTCACAGGGGACAATTTCACATCTCCAGTCCACCTGACCTGGAGGTCTTAGGACGATGGGGGAGCCGGAGGAAGCCCACAGAGACTTGAGGGGAGCATGTCCACTCCATACAGAAAGGACTTCGACCATCCCACCTGAGAATTAAAACCTGGACCTTCTCCCTGTGAGAAGACACCTACCTACTGGTCTGTGATTCAAACCAACAACCTTCTGATCCTGCCACCACTTGCCACAACTTCCCCAAGAAGAGAAAGCTGCCTGTTAATGGTGGGATTCAAACCCATGCTTCAAGGGGAGACTGCGAGGTGAACTCAGAATCTCAGACCCTGAAGTTTCCAGTGTCCAGTTTCAGGTACAAGAAGATAAATGACAGAATTTATTTGATTATATTGGTTAAAGTTGATTTCCTGTCAGGATGGCCACTAGGGGGCTTGGCAAAAGATGGTTTAAACAATTAAACAAATGGGACGCTTCATTCACCGTGCTGAGAGATGAAGGTTTCTACAGAAGCCTTTGTCCATAAGTTTATGAATGCCTGCATTTTTTTTAAAGATCAGAGCATAAACGAAACCCCTCGGAGCTGTTTAAAACACGTCCCTTCCCTCCATGTTCTCAAATTTCAGCGTGTTGCTCTGAAAAGGTTGAGTGAGTGCCTTTTGTTTTCTCAGTAAGCTGCTTAGCACGGCAGCCCATTAAAGCACGGGGAAACTTCATGTCCTCGTGGTGCATTTCGCTTTATTTTAAAGAACGTGCTCCTGTATAGATCTTGTTCCTGGAAGAAACACACAAGCTTTCGCCCATCGCTTGTCACAGTGTGTGAGCACAACAGCCGAACGGTCCCCGTGAACACCAAAGGGAGTGATAGTTTGACATTATTTATGTCTTTCAAGTCGGGACAGCAGGGGAAGTCTAACAAGATTAGAGCATCGCAGGTTCCTCTATTCGGGGTATATTTTGTTCTGTTCAATTACTTACAACTCCCCAGAGTCTGGGAAATGAAACATCAAGCATGTCCTACTGGTTGAAATGTTACAATTTTGTCTTATTGTCTTTTTTGCAGAAGAACAAGAGAGAAAAAAAAAATGTCACCAAATTCGTCGAACAGAGCTGTGGGATTTGTCAAAATGATGTAGCGATGAGTCTTGCTTTGCCATGGATGGGCCTGTTGTGGGACGGCAGAAGGAGTGGGGGGGGGGGTGGAATGATACTAATTAGCATCGTCAGGGACGCCTGATCTTTCCACACCAGAGGTTTGGCATAACACCTCGCGCTCAGCAGCCAGCGAGAGAGTAATTAGTTTTTTAGAGGAAGCCTCTGTGCTCTGTATTCGGAGCATGAGCGCCGAGAGGAAAGCGGCAGGCCGGGTGCTGCTGGAGTGGAAGCTGACGTTTTTCTTCTCCCAAAGAAGCCCCTAGACACGTTCCAGATGAGTCACCCCAGCTCTGCGTCCTGACAGCCTTTAATTCCATCAAGACTTAATGATACACACCAAGGCCGAGGAGCGCAACGGCTCCCCCTGCCAACTCGGAGTCTGCTCGGCATCACTCCGCCAATACCCATGTGGTGCGTCGTCTCCAGCGTCTCTCAGAAGAACATGAGAGCAGGGCCTGCCGGTTCATTAAAAGGCAACACGCACCCCCCACCCCCCCACCCCCGGCCTTTCTCTCAAACTTCCCTTCACTCCTCCCTTTGCAAAGACTATTCTTTCCTTTGCTGGTCCTTTTAAAAAGATTCCCTCCGCTTGTTATTGCACTTTTAGGACCGCACATATGGTAGCCCGTTGACCCCCATGTTTGATATGCTGAGTGTGTGAGGGTGTGTGTGCCTCGAGGTGTAGTTATGCCCCTTTATAAGGTCCGGGGTCTGCAGTGGACATATGCTGAGCTTGTGATCTCTCTGACTCAAGGGCAAAAAGCTTCTCATCCATAAAATATGCAGGTCAAGCAAAGGAAGTCTGCCCTGCGATGGGATGTGTAACATATGCCGGGTGTATGAAAGGCAGACAGTGATGCAGTGATACGCCAGACAGGGAGGCTAAAGCTAAAACCGCAAAATGGTCTTTGAAGCTGGAAACCAACGTGTTGGATCTCTCCAGTAACTTTATTGCTGATTTATTCTTTACAGCTTCATTTTTGGACACTGGCACACCGTGCAGTTCAGGTGTCTCCTGCACAGCTAAACATGGAACACATTTATTGTCGTTTTTATCCCAACTGCTCACAAATATTCAACGTTCTGGAGTATCTCACGATGTCATTTTTTTCCAAGTTCTAAGTCAGCAAATGCAAACAATTTGGAAATCACTACAAATTCAGCAGTAAAGAGCTTTGAAGCCAACTTGCTGATTGAAATATCTCAAATATTTCTCGTATCAATGGAACAGGATTCAGCTTTGTGTGAGTATTCGTGTGGAATGGAGAGGAGAGTCTTTAAAAAAATCAAAATATGAATATTTGGCATACTGACTAAGATCATGATGCTAAACGTGTTATATGGTTCAGCTCACCCTGAGGTGTGGTGGTAGGGGTGTTGCATCTTCAAAATATTTAATTTTATTGGGAAGTTCAGGAATTATTCATACTTTAAGAGTGTAAGAAGGAGGTTTCCAAATGAAAGGATTTTAATTAAGCCATTCCTCCAATAACCAGCTGGGATAACAGCCTAGCGGCACCTAAGCAACCAAACAGTAACACCTTATCAACCACTTGGGATAATATGGCAACACAGTGGCAACATCGTTACATCCAAATAGTAACACACTACCAACCGCTTGGGATAATATGGCAACATCCTAGCAACCCCTTAGCAACCATGTATTTATTGATGTTGAAGGAGGAAAACAAGAGACCTACTGAAATTCAGGTCTAATTTTCCACCCTTACATCCAGCTAATACCTTAGCAACCACTTACAGCAACAGAAATTTGACCTTGCTTATTTTAAATTACTTCATTAATAAATTAATACTCATCTGGTTTCCAAGTCCACTACTCGCCCAGCCTGGTCAAGAGGGACTTCCCTGGACTTCAATCAGTGCCCAGAGTGAGTAGAGCGCTCCTGACCTCAGCATCACTGTCTGGATTATTTTGGAAAAGTTCAACTAGACTTAGTTTTATGTAAAATATATCTCAACAGTTTCTGCAGCTGTGATTTTAAGTAATTTCAGTTTGTTTTCTTTACCTAGAGGTTTGCTGGAAGTGGTCTCTACCTCTTCCAGGTTGATCATCTCCATCAGCTTCCCTGCTTTCATTAGTAGAGCAGTAATATTCTCCACACTGTCTTTAAATCCTTCAATGTAAAACAGAGCATCTCAGTTTTCTTTTATTTGAGGTAAAACTCATAACATTTCTTCGCAATCTTTTTTAATCCTTTTACGGGGTGGAGGTGGTCTAGTGGTGGGTACCTGCTTATGGATCTATGGCTCAAGAGGTTCCAGGTTTGAATCCTACCTCTGGCACTACCATCACTGGGTCCCTTAACCCTGAGTGTCTCCAGGGGGACTGTCCCTGTAATAAGGACATGGACGTCGCTCTGGATAAGAGCTTCTGCTAAATGCTGTAAGGGGCCAATCATTTTTGAAGGACACTGCTGACATCTTGAATATTCTATGAAAACTTAAAAGTGTGCACTATTCAGTTTATACTATTAAATTTTATATCCATTATGAATTACACTTCATCTCTTTCTTCTATGGATCTTTTGGTATCCACTAGCACTGTACTATCAACTAACCAATCAGTGACAAAGTTTTCGACAAACTGACCAATCATAACTCCAGGTGAATTGAGCTATTCATCTAACCTTGCTTCTCTAACCTTGTCTCCAAAACGTCCAACCTAATCTGTCCCTCTAATATACTCATTTCTAATTCTGTCCATCCTCGTCACACCCAACGAACATCTCAGCATCTTTAACTCCGACAGCTCCAGCTCCGCCTCCTGTCGATGATTTTGCATTTTAAGTTAATTATTCTAAATCGTGAACATTGCCATAAACACGCTTTAAGTCATAAGACACATAACGATGGCGATAACAGTAATGGACCAGTAGAAATGCGAGCTCTATGTGATATTAGGTCTATTGAACTGCTTCACTTTCAAACTGTGGTAAATTTCATGGAATATGTTGATGAAAAGCAAAGAGCGAGAATCACATGCCGAGCAAGAAGCACAAAAACGAAGTCTTTAATGTCGTCTGATCTCACTAGGAGGAGACATGATAACAGTGACAGTAAAAATAGAGGTTATATATGAACTGACTCATAATGGTGAACTGATTAAAGTCATACAGGCTGCTCTCCGGGCATCATCGTTTGCAAAAAAAAAAAAAACACATATTGTAATATTATTTTGACTTTGAAATTTGATCAAATAAACCTCCACAGTTGGGCTTTATTATGCCAGGTAGGGAACTCAGTGCCAAACGCTGTCAAATAAGGTCTTAGACATTGTTTGATGTTACCTAGAAGAGACCTAATGGCAACAGTATCTGCATAAGTAGAGATTTCACATGAATCTAGAGAAATATTTGAATAGTGCTAGCTCCTGAGGTGTCCGATGTTCAAAAGCGTTCCTTTTTTCACCTCCAAACTTCCTCCAAATTAAAATACCCCAACCTTTTTGCAGTGTCTGATTTCTCTCCGTGCAGTCTGAACTGTCAGAACAAGTTAGGTTCGCTTAACACAGTGTGAACCGATCCGGCTCTCCTTCCAAAGCAGAGTGCTAAAAGGTCTAACCAGTAAGGCTCTGACTGTCTAGCACCTGAATTGCTACAAATAAATTTATTCTCTCCGAGCATGCACGGAAATTAGGCATCAAGAATGGCCGTAATATGCTTTTAAGTGGTGATGAGAAACGCTGTAATGGGGACCATGAATATCTTATTAAATGGAAGATTTTAACAGCAAGCTGTAAACCATCCTGAGTGACAAGCAAAATGGAAATATAATATCTATGGTGACTGTGAGTGCCGGGATAGACTCCACCAACCTCCGCCATCCCGCTTAGGATAAGTGGCTCGGAAAATAGATATATGAATGAATATATAAGCTTAGGCTCATACAATTGTCGTTCATCAAAGTGTGCAGTTGTTGTTTGAACAAATCTCATTCGTTTTCGCAACTCAGGATCAAATTCAACATCCAGGCTTCTTTTTTGCGTCCAAACCTGAGACGGTCTAGCGAGGGCCTAGTGTTTCTGGATTAGGCGCCAGGATCAGATGGTTGTGGGTTCAAATCCCAGACCAGTAGGTTGCACTGAGGTACACTTGAGCAAGGTACCATCCCTATCACTGCTCCCTGGGTGCTGGATATGACTGCTGTCACTTTTTTGACAAAGAATGCCACTAATTTATGATGGTAAGTTGACAATTATGCAACACAGTAACCGAATGAAAGACTCCAGCTTTAATGCAAAAAGTTTGCTTAAACCAGGAAAAGATCCATCCATCTATCGATTATTTGAGCAGTTTATCCTAATCCGGTAGGATAGAGGGGCGGAGTCTAAGGTGGACGGTGGAGCAACACCCTGGACCGATCTTCATGGACATTTCAATTAAGTTTGTCTCATAATTTAGAATTAAATACAGCAGACAGAAGCCCAGGATGGGATTAAAATGGTTGATATTGTAATTGCTGTTGTACTGTATGTATAAAAAATAGGAAGAAATAAATAATGAATAAGAAGTCTCAGCATTAAAACCTGCTAGGCTGTAAAAAATCAAATGCTAAAGATAACTCAAGAGCTCTCCCAGCCAGAGTTTCAAGAGCCTTGACATTTCTCTGAAAGATTTTGAGTAGCTGTGTTTAAATAGGAAAACAGGTAAATACATGTTCGGATGCTCAGGATGAAGAACACTCAGGAAGTTGAGCACAGCCTCACTCATTGTCAGCGTAGCCGAGGGACTGCCGAGTCGGGTCAAGTCAAGAAACTGGTTTTCATTTTCACCATCTACTCAGCTCACGGTGAGATGAAACAACATTCCTCTAGGACCACAGTGCAACTCGAAGACAACACAAGACCAAAGACTCCAGAAACAAGAGCAAACAATACAATTTTACAGAACAGGACACGTACAGTGCAGCCGACCATGAGCAGAGACTGCAGTCGAACAGCAAATAAATCAATGTTTCGGAAAAGGATAGCGATAAAATTTCTTATTATTTCTGTCAGAAATGCTCATATAGCAACGCAAAACGTTCACGTGCACGTTCAGTAGAGCTTTTTTAATGATTTATAATTATTTAATAAATAAAACATAAGAAAATAATCATTATTTATTATTTATTATGGAGCTTGAGCTCCAGTTGAGTATCTTAAATGTGTTTGTCGCAGAACTTCGGGGACTGATTTAATGATCTTCTCATGATGTTATGAAACAGAACAGTGAAAAGCATGAGTGGAGCATTTAGGATGCAGAGACAAGAAGTGGTAAAAAGATGGAGGAGTTTAAATGCTTGGTTTACAGGACGGTAGTGGGACCATTTATGTCATATGGGATGGAGACGGCGCTGCTAATGAAAAGACGAAAATGATGGTTATTTAAATATATATGTATATACACTGCTCAAAAATAATAAATAAAGGAACACTTGATCGTTTCGTTGATCGTTTTCATCTTCATCAAATGATGTTCCTCACACATCACCCATTCCATATCAGTATGGAGATCCATATGATGTGTTAAAGTGTTCCTTTAACTTTTTTGAGCAGTGTATGTTTCATTTACCAATTGATTGCCCTGAGGTGCCCTTGAGCAAGGTACCGTCCCCATCACTGCTCAGAGGGCACTTTAAATAGCTGCCACATGCTGCATGGTGCGTGTGGGTGAAAAGCAGAAGATGCATTCCATTGTGGTTCATTTTTTGCTTTGCTGTGTCTCACAATGTCAATTAGTCACTTTCACCTTCATTTGAAAATGATAGCACCGGACAGTTGAAGATGGGTGATGAAGAAGCTCACGGAAGACCCACTGATGAGAAAGTGCTCCATGAGAACTTTCAGAGAAACTAAAGATACACCAGGGACCCCAACATGAAGCTGGAGAACCAGACTTCTCAGGACATGGTTAGCAGTAGGGTTTGCTGGGAAGAGTTACAAAAGATGTAACTTTAATTAAGCAATGAACATTTTTTCAGCAGCTTGAGGATGGAAGGTCACCACTTGAGTCAAAGTCAACTTCGAGGAGTCACTTTTGGAGAATTTAAAAGCCTAGTTAAGGACAGAAAAAGAGCCAAAAAAACACGTAAACCAATTAAAAGCGAGTGAGATTCCTGAAGAAAGTGTGATTAATAATTTAAAGGCTGGGCATTGTCTCCCCGCACAGAAATATTTCTGCTGCTGGGGCTCCTTGAGGGCATTTTTATTTCAGCAGAACCATTACGGAGAAGAACGGATAAAGGAAAGGGAGACAGAAGCTGATGGTGAATGAAAGACTGAAGTCAGAGCCTTTTAAAATAAAGGTTAAAAGTGGTTCTTAGGAGAGAAGAACCTCTGATTTTCCTAAAGCATCTCCTGCACGTCTGCAGTCTCAGCTCCAAAACTGGGAACATTTTCAGGATCATAAATCTGCCTAATCAACAAGATCTGGTGATTCCCACCAAACAACGGTCAAGGATTTTCATCTCTCTGTTGGGCAACCTGCTGTAAATGGTTCTTTAAAGAACATTTTTAGCACCAAACAGGCTATTGTTACATGTCAAGGAACTAGTTCTTGGTAAACAGTGTTGTTTTTCCAGAATTTACTCGATTATAATGGACAATTAGTCCATGAAACTCTCGTTTGCTTTGAAGGAACACATTTTCTGTGGCTTTAATAAAGAACTGGAGAAGAACCGGAGTTACTGTCTGTGGTAATTGATTGCAGGCTACAGATGCTCAAGATTATGCAAAAAAAAAAAAAAAAAAAAATGCACAAAAGATTCACACAAACAAGCTTACACTGGATTGTTTCTGGGGATGCTGTCATGGTAATTTTATTGCATTTTATTTTATTTTATTGCAGCTCCGTAAAGAACCCTTTATGCCATTTTTTTTTGTTATTCCTAAACTTTTGGGCCACAGAGGGTTCCGTGAGTGATGCCATAAAATAAGCCTCTTTTAGTCCTGAGAAGAACATGAGATTTTAATACGGGGAACTTTTGAATGGTGGCACAAATCTCAGCTTAATTAAAACGTTCTGTTTAGGGCTCCTCACATGCTTTATAATTATATGAAGGTTTTATAACTAAAAAATGATTATTTTTTACATTTTATCTGCAAAAAAATTAAATAAAAAGTCAATTTTACAGAACTATGAGTGCATCTTTTACGGCGCTGTGCAAAAAAAAAAAAAAAAAAAAACATTTTCAACATTTTCCCTTTCCCATAGAATATTTAGATTTGCTGGTTTGTTTGTATGTTTGTTTGTTTGTTTATCCAGATGTAAAGAGTTGCCCAGAAGAGGTCTCTGGGCACAATTCAAACCGATAACGATAATCCCAGCAATGAATGTTTTTTGGGATTATTCTGGGATTGGAAACTGATGTTGTTGTTGTTATCATGGTTGACAGCCACCACTAACAATCCCATGATGCCCTGGGTTGAGAGATGGATTTCATACAGACCCCATTTTTATCTAAAGAGCTGCACTCAGAGGTCAGGTGACTAGATTGTACCTTAAAGTAATAAATAATGGGTTTATATTCCGTTGGATTGAGGAGTGTAAAATAAAAAAAGTGCAAGGATTTTCAAAGTGGCAACAATTCAGTAATCACTACAAACGTACCTGAAACACAGCTGTCTTTATCTGCCAGGAGACACGGCAGGGGGTTTTCATGGAAAAAAAAACAAAAAAAAAAAAACAAAACTGTCATTATTGGAAAGCACACTGCGTTCACAAGCTGGAAAAGCACCTGATATGCAAATTGATTTTCTGTTTTATGCTCCCGTTTTGATTAAAGAGGATGGATCTGATGCTATTTGCTCCGTTTCCTCTCAAAATTTGTGTTCTGATGTAATTAACTTCTACGCGTGTTTAACGATGGAGAGATGGGCTGTAAGTACCGACCTCAGGTTTATTCATCTCAATAAGCAGAATAATAATGACACAGACGGGAAAATCACTTTACAGTTTCGAGACCAGAAACGTTACTTCTTCAGTTTCTTGCCAACGCTTTTCTTTAAAGACTCAGAAGCACTGGGTCATTACTTTGCTGATACGTTTCCATGGATTTGTGTAAATCAATGGTAAATTAGCAGCTGACTCAAATTACGCTCACATGTCTGAAAGGTTTTAGATAAACGAAGGGCAAACATGCTTACATAATCACGCAGGGATCGGAACTGGCCAGTCTGTGTGGTAAGAGGGTGTGATAGATAGATAGATAGATAGATAGATAGATAGATAGATAGATAGATAGACAGACAGACAGACAGACAGACAGACAGACAGACAGATAGACATGCAGACAGACAGACATACAGACAGACAGACAGAAACACAGATAGACAGACAGATAGACATACAGACAGACAGATAGACAGACAGGCATACAGACAGATAGATAGACAGACATAGAGACAGATAGACAGACAGACATACAGACAGACAGACAGATAGACAGGCAGACAGACAGATAGATGGACAGATAGACAGACAGACATACAGACAGACAGATAGACAGACAGACATACAGACAGACAGACAGACAGATAGACAGGCAGACAGACATACAGGCAGACAGATATACAGACATACAGACAGATAGACAGACAGACAGACAGACAGACAGATAGACAGACAGACAGACATACAGACAGATAGACAGACAGACAACAGACAAACAGACTGACAGATAGACAGACAGACAGATAGACAGGCAGACAGACATACAGACAGATCGATAAACAGACATACAGACATATAGATAGACAGACAGACAGACAGCGAGCCAGACAGACAGACAGACAGACAGACATACAGACAGACAGACAGACATAGAGACAGACAGACAGACAGACAGATAGACAGACAGACATAGAGACAGACAGACAGATAGATAGACAGACTTTTTACTATTTCTTTCAGTTAAAATAAGATTCTACACTAGAATGTATCAACGAGAGAAGCAGCCGACAGCTCCTCTCAAATTCAGGAATCTTAGTTTCTGCCTCCATTTTTTATCGAATCATCTCGTTATGAGATATTGTGTCCTTTATCTGTCAGAACCTGTTGAGTATTTAAATGTAATCCAGCAGATTACCTTATTATTTATCAATAAATAATTACAGATCTTTGGACCATTCTGCATATTTTGGGTCGTTTATTTCTGCAGGACCATCGCGTTGCTGAGAATCATTGGTTCTTTAGTGTCCGTGCCGACATCTACCCAAAATTTCAGGCACTATAAAAGAGAGATTTGCAAATGTCTCCTGTTTTGTTCTTCCCACTGCCAACATGAGACAACATGCAGCCTCTCAGAACTGGTTTGTGTCAGTTCTCCAGCAAGTTACATATCCAGATGAAGGACGAGTGAAAAGGATAGAAAAAAAAGTAATTTCTCTGTTGACACCACCATCAGTGACTTTGCGACGCCTTTGTAACGGTCTTCGTCTTCGCTGCCTGTCACACAATCACCATGACAAGCCGTCTGCCATCCAATCAACAAGACGTATCGTAATGTGCCTCTGAAAACAAACTCTGATTGACAGATTACAGCGGGTCGCCCAAGCTGAATCCCAATTCCAATTTTCGAGCGGCTGGGCCGTGATAATGAATCCCAACATTTAACGGCGTTCTGACAGTCTGAACTCCAACTCAGATGCTCTCCTTCACGGGCCACTCAAAAATAACATGATGGGAATCATTTGTGCAACAAGACACATTCATTTAGCGAGTCTAATGTGACGAGATGGCGACAAAACTCCCTTCGTTCAGAAGAAAGGGATGTAAATGGCGCTTGGCTGGGACGTACAATCCAAGAAGACACTTCTTTTTACTTCGGCAGTTCTTTAAATATTAAAACATTTATTCACGTTCCCATTTACAGTAATGGCTCCTTAAAGACCCATCGATCGAATGCAATAGCGGTGCTTTTATAGCATCATTCTTGAGAACATTTTTTCATTTTTTGGACTTTTTTTGGCATTTGAGGAAAGAATCAGACACTCTTATCCAGAGTGACTTGTGTTGGAAAAGTCTCCCTGAAAGAACTCGGTACCAAAACATTACTGAAGGGCTTTAAAGGCCGCATGACAGAACTAACTTGCCATTTATAACTTTCATAAACATATATATATGTTCTAGGCAGGTGTGAAAAAATGCTGTAAACAGAACGCTTTCAGAAATGGAAGTGTTCATCATCTATTTCCATCAATCAACAAAATGCAGTGAATGAACAAAAGAGAATCTAAATCAAATCAATATTTGGTGTGACCACCCTTTGCCTTCAAAACAGCATCAGTTCTTCTAGGTACACTCGCACACGGTTTCTGAAGGAACTCGGCCGGTAGGTCCGATATACTCGGCCGGTAGGTATATTCTGTTTACAGCATTTTTTCACACCTGCCTCAAACTTTTGCACAGTGCTGTAAAATCAGCCTCTTATAACTGATACCTGCTGGAATATCTACATACAAGTTTTACTCACAAAGCGAAAGACTTTTATGCTCAAAGAAAGAGATTCATGCTCATCATTAAACTAATTCAGATTCCCGACTCTCAGAGGCGACGTTTATTTTAATCCACCAGATTTTTATTTTTTATTGTTATTAGTAATTACTTGATCAATGATGATTTAAATATATCTGACTGTCTGGTTTATATATATATATATATATATATATATATATATGGCTATAATAAACCAGCCAATAGGGATGCACGAGGCAGGAAGGGCATCCGGTGTAACGGGACCACGCGGACCACGAAAGACGAATGAGTGATCTGGTTATAATAACTACGGTTAAAACTATTTTTGAGTGTTTTTGAGAACAAGCCGTCCAAATGTACAATTCCGTTCTTTTATTTTAATCAAGAACATTTAATCTGTAACTCTGAGAGAAGAAATGTAAACCTTTTTAATAGGCCCAACATCAGTAGCAAATTGAACATCGTTTAAGGCCTGATGTAATTATCGCCATGGTAACTGGAGCCAGCAGAGCGTGCAGCAGGTTTTTGCTGTTACTTAGAAGTTAGGAGACAGGAAGCCGAAAGAAAAGACAAAAAATAAAAAATAAAAGGATGATGTTTGTTGTCAACGTCGTTGCATATCTCCCGGATTTAAATAAGAGACGATTATTATCGAGCACTCCGTCTTCCTAACCTACTTAACAGCTGGGGAGGGAAGCAGGGAAAGCTCGAGAACAGTCGCGTTGAAATGTGTAGAGTCTCCTCAGGCAACGCAAGCTGGCACTGTGTGTTTGTATCCCCCAGCAAAACACTTTCAGTCTGGAATACACACTGTGTGTGTGTGTGTGTGTGTGTGTGTGTGTGCGCACTGAGAGGGACTCAGGTGTGTGAGTCGGCAGAGGGAAATGAAGGATTTGTATCCGCATCAAAAATCATAATTCACAATCTCAACCCGGGCTAACAGAGAAATAATTGCCTAGTCTGAAAAAAAAAAGTTGAGATTTATTTGCGCTATAATAATAAGACGCTTTCCTATTTCATTTTAATTCTTAAAGATAAATTAAAGATGTGTTTGAAGTTAATACGCTGTATTGTTAAGGGGTCATGTTTCATTTATTTGAAGTTCCTGCTTCCATGGGAGCGCCGTGATTACTTCTAGGCATGCTTATTTTTTCGAGGTTGAGAGGATGAGATTGAAACAGAGCTTTATTAAAGACGCTTCTTATGCTTTATTGACTCTCTCGTGTGTTTCTCCCGTGTATTGTGTCTTCAGCTTCCAGCGGTTTCACCACGTTCCCCTCATACAATCAGATCTCTGCTGTGATAGCAGCTGTCAGATGGTTCTCTCACCGATTCTCCAATAACTGACTACCAGCACAGATGTGATCTCAGAAATCAAGAATCGCTTTTAGTGCCCAGGAGGGCCAGTTCTTTAGTGTGGAGAACCTTTTGGTAGGGTTGAGAACTTCAAAGATAACATCACTTTTATGGACGCCAATCCTCCTCCTGGAGACCAGCCCAAGAACGTCAAGAACTTCTGAAGGCCACAATTGGAGATCAAGAGGAAATGAGGCAAGAGATCAGTATCAACAAGGAACCTTTCCTTCATTTTGAGGTTCTTTGAACTTTAATGTTCTTTGCACTGACATACATTATTGTGCCAAAAGCTCTCACTTCTTCTTATATTGTATTTTAATGTATTGGTGAGGAACACATCTCCAGACTTCCTGAAGGACAATGTTCTTGTCTTTCATTTTCAGTACACTCCCCATACCTGGGCTGTTTATCGTTTTTGGTTGGTTACGTATGAATCCTTTGAGCAGAACAAAGCCACCTGTGGAATGTCCTTCAAGAAGCCTGGAGAACTTTTCCTAAAGACGCTCATGGTATTAATGCCGAAACTTTTATTTTGAAGCCCATGCTTTAATTTTAAATAAGAGATTACCTTCTTCACCTGAATAAAGTCTCTTCTTCTGACACAAAACGGAAAACGCTGCTTACGTCGATTCTACTAGAGCTTAATGCTGTCCTCCAGTTTTTGCTGCTTGAAAATTAATTATGGAAAACATGATTAAAGACACATCGCTGGTCACACGAAGGATGTAGCTTATTAGTGTTGATCATCTGATTTCCTGTGCTGGAGAGGCAGATGCGGCTCTCCATGTCACGATGGAGGTCAGGGTGGGAGCAGATAAGCTAATAAGCGAGTAATAAGGACAGACACACAGCCTCTCATTGTTTTTCAATAGAGCCTCATTGTGTCCATTATTAGGTCCCTCCTTCTCCGGGGCGGAAAAAGGGAGCTGGTGGGGTTGAGCCCAGGCCACTGGCCCTGTGTGGTTATTAGTGACCCCTTCCATACAAATCTCCTTTGATCTTCAACGGGACAGACACTAAGCAGGACATTTAGCGGGGGACGGTCATAAAACAAACTACACTGGCCAAATTGTTCACCCAGTAAGCAAATAGGGATCCAGGCTGAGAGGTTTAGATCACAGCCGTATGTTAACGGATCAGTACTGACTATTTTAAGCTCCGAGAAATTCAGATCAAAGGAAATTTTGACGATATTTGTAAGTAGGAATAGCCATCAGTTAAAACGGCTGGGCTTTATTGAACTTTAATGATAACAATGAAATGTTTCTTTGGAGTGAAAGACATGTTTCATGTTCTTTTTGAAGATTAAAAAACTCTTTTTAAGGCTTTATATCATTTTTTGGAAGCTCTTCATCCATCGGAAGAATCTTCCCAAGTTGGGAGATTCTGCATTCACTGTTTAAAACAAGTGGCTCAGAAAATGAATGCATGAATGGATAGTTTACCACTTTCTGGCATCATGTTATTCTTAACATGACCTCAATTTGCAGGAATGGAAATAAGACTTTTTGGCCCCAGGATCTGAAGGTTTTAAGTTTGAATCCCAGACCAATAGACACCCCTGAAGTACCCTTGAGCAAGGTATCGTCACCACCACTGCTCCCCGGGTGCTGGATACAGCTGTTGTGTGTGGCTTAAATAAAGAGGTCATATTTTGTTGTGGTTCACTGTGTGCTGTAGGTTCACAATGACTAATAGTCCCTTTCACTTTACTTTCACTTCAGTTGTGACCTAACAGTGCTCCATCAGTATCATGTATGTGAAAACTCATAGTTAATTACACATTAATACCTGTTTAATTACTACATTTGGAAATGACAACAGACAAACAGACAGACAGATAGACAGACAGACATAGAAACAGACAGACAGATGTACATACAGACATATATATATATATATATATATATATATATATATAAGGGTAAACAGCCCTGTTTCTCCATTTTAAAGGACATTTTCCACCACTTGCTGCACATTTTCAGTCATTAAAAGCCATCAGAACTTTTAAAGTGCATTAAAGAACATTAACAGTGAAAAAGCAACAGCGGCTAAACTGCTTCCTGCAGTGTTGGAGCTTAAACTCGGGACTACGCACTTTTTCAAAAAAGAAAAAAATTGCTGCTAAAGATCTTGGCAACAAATATTGCCTGTGTAATGTGCAGAAAATCGCTTTTATTCTCAGATTCGATTGTGTGTTGTTTAACGAGAAGATTGAAGTGTGTCTTCTTTTCTGTGAATGCTGGGTTTTGTATTTAGAGTCAACTTTTTTTTTGTCGTTTTATATAAAGTTTTATGTGAATGTGGGCTGGGTTTTTAATCTGTAAAGACCGGGATCTACAAATTATAAATCCTTAATCCACTTAATTTAAATGCTGTTTTGTAGTTAATTGGTAAGCTTGTTAAGCTTTGTGAACTTTAATGTACAAATTATTATAATATTTATTTTATCATTAATATTTAAAAACTAAGGTTTGTGATCTTATTTACCAAATGGGTTTTATTGCTTTTTTTTTGTAAAGGACACATATATTACCAAAAGTCTTTAATGAAAAAATATAAAAATTGAGGTTTGACATCTTTTTAGTAAAAACTCCAGTATATATATATATATATATATATATATATATATATATATATATATATATATATATATATATATATATATATATATATTTAAACAGGGTTTTGTTTTCCTTTGTAATCCTGAATGTGTCGCCTTTAAATCTGACTAAACTACAGCTTGACAGCTTTGAAAAAAATACAAAAGCTGAGTGAAGTTTTAAGGCTTCTTCCAAGTGTGCGTCCTTTTCAGGAAAATACATGACGCTACAGAGAAAAGCAGAAAACAAGGGTCAGAGACAAAAGGAGACACGTGGCCTGTGGACGATCGAAGTGAAAGAAACCCCAGAAAGCTCGAGCCTGTACTTCATCAGATCACCTGGGTGAGCAGAGCGCAGTCAGAATAATTAGACGTGAATAATTTCTCCCTGATGACGCTATGGGCCTGTCCCGCTCCCAAACCGCCCCATTGACGAGTCTCTTCTGGACGGGATCTGACAAGCAAGAGGCGACCAAGGATAAAATATATAAACAAACAACTCTTCTTAAGATTCATTTTCACATCTGTCAGCGTTGTCGTGGTTACGGCGGTAACCGTGCAGGCTGGGAGCCAATTGGGCACGAAAAGCCTCCCCTCTCCACGGTGTAAATAAACACGGCTGACCTGGGAGCTTAATAAAATGTTACTTCCTGTCGGCCCAGGCTCTCGGCTGGGGTATTACTTTGAGGAAAACAGGAGGCGGAGGGGGAGAGGGAGGACTTCTACAGGGTTTTACCTCGTTAACACGCAGGGTGTAAATTGAAACTGGCGAACCAGGACACTGCTACACAGGGGTTACAAATCTGAACAAAACACACACTGAATAAATAACTACACACACACACACACTGTATGTACAGCACAAACATCCAGTTCATATAATTCATGACTGAAACATTGTATCTCTGAATCTATCGATAGAATTCATGTTCCACTCATCCTGAAATGAACACCAATTAGGGACAATAACATGAGAAAAGAAGGTTTATTCCCACAAAATGACCCCTTTATTTAGGGGTCAATCTATCTATCTATCTATCTATCTATCTATCTATCTATCTATCTATCTATCTATCTATCTATCTATACATACATATACACACTATTATTCACTATTACTCTTATTTATAAAGTCATTTTCATCATCATCATCATCATCCTCATCATCATCATCATCATCATCCTCATCAGAAGCAGCCACTTGTTTACATCCTAAAATCCCCTCCTGATGAATCTCCTCTCAATTCTTGTTTTGTAAATCTGCATCATTAGCTGTAAAGCCGTTCTGATCACACAGGAACTCGTCATTACAGTAAATGATGTTCTTTCTTTTTTGTTGTTGTTGTTTTTTTTTTTTCCCCTTTCAGGGCAATTTAGCAACGCTGTCACGTTCTGTTTAATATAAATGAACAATCTTACTGACAGATAATCTGTGCTAAGCTCCATGTAGCCTACTTTCCCCATCTCTCTCTCTCTCGCTCTCTCTTTCTCTCATCCGTTTTCTTTCTCCTGTGTGTCATTTCACCTCCAACACACATATTCATCACGGCGCTCGTGCAAATTCCTCCATTTCTCTCTATCCGTTCGGATCGTCTTTGTGCGACATCCTGCTTTGCTCATGAGTTTGTAAACAAATCTGCATTATGATAAAATGAACCTATAATGCCTTATAAACACTTCCCACATTTACAATTCACACAGCAGCCCTTCACTCGGCATATAGGAATCACGACGTGTTATTTTATCCCGTGTAAATGATCTTTTTTGGCTCGTGACAGTCCGTGAGATGTTAACAGGGGATGCTTCAAAGGCTGGGGAGGTTTTTTGAGCCAAAAAGAGAAGCAATTCCTGGGAACGTGACCATTTTCAGGCTGTTTTTGCCGCCTGCGGCCTTTTTTAAACAACGTTCTGGGCTGATACTCCATGCATGGAGGCTGAATAGACTTGATATGTATACATTTTTCACGAGAATAAGTTGAAATGGCTTTTTTTTGCAGCTTATAGGTCACATATATACATATGCATCGATATGTGAAGAGAGATCATTTATTCAGGATAGAAATTGTGTAAATATTTATACTTTTCAGTTCATATGTGGGAAATGATCTACAAAATCAGGCGACCTCAACTTTTCCTTGTGTAAAATCATTGCTTTTTTATGCCTATTATTTATTCCTCCTATAAATGATCCGTTTCGGCTCGTGGCTGTCCATCGGATGGTTGCAGAAATAGTCTCAATTCATGAAAACCTGACCATTTTCAACTCTTCTCAGGCTGTTTTTTTCCAGATTTTGATTCTGACTGACTGCACTGTGGCACTGTAGCCAGGCTGAAGAGACTGGATGTATACTGAATGTATAAAAACACTGATTTTTCTCCAAAATAAGTTCAAATGGGCTGCAATTTTTGTGTCTTAGTTTTCAGATATGAACTGAAAAGTACCTTTTGAAGGACCAGGTGCTACATCGAGCTCTTTGAGGTCGAAACAGCAAAGATGCTGGCTTTGAGACGGGTCCCTAAATGTTGTTTCTTTGGCAAATTGAGGACCAAAACTCATGTCAGGCTGGGAATAACAGGCTGCTCATAAGAAGCAGGATTAGAACTGCCCAGATTGCCCATTCCCACCGGGCCCAGATGGAATTACACATCCTCTCCCTAATCCATGAGTTTGGAGGCAACACCCCTAAAGCCCAGCCTTAATGTAACAGACCATGTAAATACCCCACCCCACCCCCCGCACTGCCTATCAAAAAGACGGAAGGCAGCAGTGGACCAAGGCTCATCAAAGATGCATTAGTGTGACGGAGGCTGGATGTGCACATGTGGCCGGAATGACAGGTCAGAGCCAGATGTCAGTTTAAAAATTAAAGCAAAAGAAAAAGCCCTTATTTGGACAGCAGTAGTGAAGCAGGCTCCTTCAGCTTCTGCTCTAAAGCCATGAGTTTAAGGTTTTGGTTTTAGATGCTTATAGTCCAACGGCACTGTAACATCATCGCACACGTCCCTCAAACCATGTGGAGATGCTCAACAATCTCCAGTAGACTTTGACTGAGGATAAACAGCAAAGCACACAGTGAAACATTACGCATCCCCTGCATTTGATATACACACCGTCCAGCAGGAGGCAGCCATATTTGCACCAGGGAGCAGTGATGGGGATGGTACCCTGCTATTTATGTGACAATGTTCTCATCAAAATGTTTGAGCTGCAATATTTTTCAGCACAAAGGCCAGGAGTTTAGAACCTCACAGCCATTGGCTACTTCCTCCGCCCAAAAAAGTAGAGCCTTTTGCATCCGAATCACAAGATGGCAGGACTTTGTTTAAATCCTCTCAGCCCAGAAGAAGAGCCCGTGACGTTCCTTCAAGAAGCCTGGAGAGTTGTTCCTGACGAATGAAAGAAAGGAGCTGGTCTAAGAGAGTTGGGGCTGTGCTGAGGAATAAAGGCGGTGGTAGTGAATACTGACTTTAAAGCTGCTTAGGACTAAACTCTTCGTGTTTAGACGGGGTGTGTGTTTGCAGTAAATCTCTGTAACTATCGTCTGACGCGTTTGTGATGAACATGAGAAATGTGGAAAAGTGAGTTTACTCATCAATGCCAGGCTTTAAACCTGCACACCTGTGCTGCACACACGCCGCAGGGGTTTGTATAAGGGATGTGTGTATTGAGTGTATTGAGTTGTATCTGTGTGCCATTCTCTGCGGGAAGAGAGACAGAGAGAGAGACAGAGATGGCACATGCTGGGCAACTGTGCCCCGAGACCCACCTGGTCCATATGGCTGGAAGAGCGCCAGCCGTGTTTCCATATCTGAACGTGCTTCACAGCATACGGTCAAATATGTGTGAGATATAAACCCATCTGTTGAAGCGGTGTCTGTGTTACTGGTTCTCTTGCATCAGCGATTGCTTTCTGAGACAACAGAGCTGCTCGGTTCTTCCTGACCTTCATTCACGGAAAGGTTCTTCAGAGTGGTTCGCTCAGAGGAACCCTTTACTGAACCTCTAACTGTAAGAGTTTGTAAAAGCGACTGAAAGCCAGAGTAAAAATAGAAAGAATCTCTCTCTTTCTCCCTCTCTCTTTGTGTTTATCTGTCTCACTCTCTCTCTGTCTCTCTCTCTCTCACTCTGTCTCTCCCTGTCTCTCTCTCTTTCTCTTTCTCCCCATCTCTCTCTCTCTCTCTCTCTCTCTGTCTTTCCACTTTCCTGCTATGCCTGCTCTCTCTCTCTCTCATTCTACTTCCCTCTATTTCAGTCTCTCTCCCTCCCTCTCTCATTCTATCTGTGTCTCTTTCTTACTGTTCACTCTCTCACTCACTGACTCCCTCCTCTGTTTTCTCTGGTGTGTGTTATCCTTTCACAGCTGCATGCTCATTATTTTGTTTAGCACTGGAAGTTTCCAAATGTGTGTGTGTGTGTGTGTGTGTGTGTGTGTGTGTGTGTGTGGTTCTCACCATGGGAAATGCCAGTTGAAAGCCCATTTGTGACATTCATTTTAATCTGTATTCTTTTGCTTTCTGTAAAGTTGTTGAAAACGAGTCATTCAGACACGAAGGTCCAGCAGGTTTCTCAGATTTGCCTGTTTGTTTCTTTGTGTCACTCCGTCTAATGTGTCATGATGGGTGACGGGGATGTGATGCAGATTCGCGAGAAGTGAGAAGTGAGAAGTTCTGGATGCTAAAACAGACAATAATGATCGGCTGCGGTTTAAAGTGAGTGGTTACTAGCAACTAATGATACAAATTAGGTAAACATAAACAGAACACTTCTCCGCCAATCAGATTGTGTTGAAGTAACAGTTTTCTAAAAGTTAATATGTTTTATCTTGTGTCGATGTGCACACAGTGTGTGTGCGCGCACGTGTGTGTGAGTGTGTGTGTTCTAGGTAGGCACAAGTGGTGATTGTGCAATTAAGAGTAGAGATTCTTCACTTTTTATTGACAAAGTGTCAGCGGGTGGCCCTACTGATATGAGCTGCACACAGACAATCAAGAGCAATCACACACACACACACACACACGCCCATGCAGCACAAACTGTGTTTATGGCCTGGGCAAGCCCATCTGAGTAGACATAATGGCTGTGCTGTTAGCTTTTATCAGACAACCATCACCAGCTTTTCTTTAAGAGCAGAAAGAAACTGGCAGTCAAAAAAAAAAAAAGAAAGAACAGCAGGTCTGATAGTGTTTGAATTTCTCTTCACACAATATACATACACACACAAACTCTCTGCTCTAACTCCACACACACTGCAGCAGGGGCAGCCATTCAGAGCTCCAAAGAGCAGTGATGGGATGGTACCTTGCCTTTAAGGGTACTCAGACAACCTACTGGTCTGGTGGATTCAAAACCTACGAACCTCTGATCCTAGGGCCAACTCCCTAAACACCAGACTTATCTAGAACCTCCAAGAGGCCTAGAGTGTCTTTTTATTTATTCGGCTGCTCTTGTTAGCAGATGATCTATCTCCATTTCATGCCATCCTTTACATCTTCCTCTTTCATACCAACCACCAGCATGTCCTCTTTGCCTTTCATCTTCTCCTCTTATCTGCCATGTCCATCCTGAACATCCTTCTCCTGATATAATTCTCGTCTCTCCTCTGGACATGTCCAAATCTACGCAATCTTACTTCTTGGACTTTGTCTCCAGCCTGAGCCGTCCTCTAAATAACTTCAGCTCTGCCATCTTTCTTTTTTTGTCATTGTATCTCCAAGCTGGTTCCACTAGCATCCTATGCCTGGTCATATGAGTTCCCCGTCAAGTATGGGAGCACCTATCTGGGACCACTCACTGCCACTCACTTGCTGGAAAACAAATGTAGACAAAATGAATGCAGTGATGGGGGCGGAACCCCAGTGTTGTCCACATTTAATTTTAAGCATTGGTCGTTATTATGTGGGTGGTAAATCTTAAATTCAACATATAAAAGTCTTAATCCAGTGGAACCAATCTGTGTGGTGAATCCACAGAGGAAAATAAATCCAGATTTGACAGTTTTCTGATTTTGTTTAATGAAAATGACTGTGTTTATTCACTGGTTCCCAGAAGCCATTAGGTCTTTCCTGAAGGAGCTAAAAGGCCCCGAGGGCTACTTTTGTCCACTGTATGATGAGGGGCTGTAATGATGATTAACAGACGGGTGCACCGCTTCCAGAGGACAGCAGTGGTGGATTTGTGCAGAACGCAAACATAAGCACACGTGAGAGAAAGACAAATATTTTTACTGATGATAAGGTTGCTGTTCCGCTGGTAAGGGTTATAGATAGATAGATAGATAGATAGATAGATAGATAGATAGATAGATAGATAGATAGAGATAGATAGACAGACAGACAGACAGACAGACAGACAGACAGACAGACGGATGGACGGACAGACCGATAATAGACAGAAAAAACAGATTTAATAGAAAGATAAACATAGAAATACTGATTAATGCATGTATGGATGTATGGATGAATGGGTGGATAGATAGATAGATAGATAGATAGATAGATAGATAGATAGATAGATAGATAGATAGATAGATAGATAGGGATAGATAGATAGATAGATAGATAGATAGATAGATAGATAGATTTTGCATAATTTCTATGAGCCACATTTATCAGTTCAATGCAAACCTACAAATTGCAAGCATTTTGCTATGACAGCAGCAGATTTATTTATGTGTGTGTGTGTGTGTGGAGCGTGTGTGGAAAGGTGGTAGGCCAGAGTTCATGTGTGTTTCTGTGACACAGACAGAGTGAAAGAGGGAGAGAAAGAGATGTCAGTCAGTCCCGGATGTGTGTAAATCGTGTTATTATACACCCAAAACATAGGTGTGTCGCTCTGCTGGGTCTGAAAGAGAGGCGAAATTTCCCATTAGACCGAGACAAGTCTCCGGTCACACAGTCCCTGCGGACCGGGCTCAAGCTGTCATAACACTCACACACACACAAACACTCACACACACACAAGCACGCACACAACTACACCCCTCATTGTCTGGCGCTCGCCCAAACACACCTTGGCGCTCTCTTTCTGTGCTTGATGCCAACAAGCCCCCCTCGCACACAATGAAAGGATTGAAGGTTACGACCCGCCATTAATGATTAATGACCCAAGCTAAGCCTGGAGCTCGACCACTACGGAGGCTATTAGGGGTCAAAGCGAGCTCCTCCAAGCCCTGCAAACATCAACAATATTAATACCGCCCTGCGCCGGCTCTGAGTTATTACCCCAGCATGGATCCACCTCCAAAGAAACACAAATAGCATTACCTCCACAAGGCCCTCAGGGAGGGTATTTAAAATTAATGCCACTGCAAAAAAAGCCCCACTATACGCATCCTGTTCTCACGTTCTTCGGTCCACACAATAGCCAGGGCTCGTGTTTTTAACAGCAGGACAACTCGACTGTCATTAATCTTTTATTCAGGAAGTGTGAAGTGTGTTTCGAGTGGAAGCAGCTGATGATTTTCTTAACAATGGGCCCAACGTTGCACAAAATTGCAAAATTTTAAAAATATTTACAACTTTTCTGCATAATTCGGTGACCTGGATGTACACCATCCATTTAGAGTGGGTTGGAATGGAACCAGACGTTTGAAAGTGAAAGTGACTGTTCTTGTCATTGTGAGTACACGGCACAACACACAGTGAACTACAAATGAAATTACACCTGCATTTCACACAATCCACACAAACACGTGCAGCTGGGGCAGCTATTAGAAGAGCCCGGGGAGCAATGACGGGGACGGTACCTTGCACAAGGGGACCTCAGAGAAGCCTACTAGTCTGGGAATCAAACCCACGACCTTCTGATCCTGCAGCCTAGTCTCTGAACACTAGGCCACCGCTGCCCCTGTATTCACATGAGGCAGGTGGCAGGTATTGAAAGCGCCCTGGGAGCAGTGACGGGGACGGTACCTTGCGCAAGGGGACCTCAGAGAAGCCTACTGGTCTGGGAATCAAACCCATAACCTTCTGATCCTGCAGCCTAGTCCTAAACACTAGGCCACCACTGCTCCAGTTCAGAAGGGGGCAGCTACTGAAAGTGCCCAGGGAGCAGTGATGGGGATGGTACCTTGCTCATGGGTAACATAGGGCAACCCAAGAAGAAACCCAAACGCATGTCAGGATTTTACTCGTCGTTTCATCCCCGTATCTCCACGTATGATATTTATGTGCTTTGTTCATCAAAATCAATCATGAAGATTGATCATCAACCTCAAACAGATTGTTTTATTGCCTTTAAGACCGATGTATGCAAATGATCTCTGTGTGCATGTGTGTGTGTGTGTGTGTGTGTGTGTGTGTGTGTGTGTGTGTGTGTGTGTGTGTGTGTGTGTGTGTGTGTGAGAGAGAGAGAGAGAGAGAGAGAGAGAGAGAGAGAGAGAGAGAGAGAGAGAGAGAGAGAGAGAGAGAGAGAGAGAGACTCGTTAGCCCCCAAGAGAGGCACATAAATAGCAGTGAAAAGTAATTTTAGTGACAAAATAGGACCAAAGCTCTGTAAGGCTGAGAGGAGAGGGTCAACACTGGGGGCATTTCTCTCCTCCTCCAAAGAACCGAAGAAATGAAGGGATGAGCGTTTTCCTTTTGGTTTGAATGGACTAACCTGAGGGAAGAATCCCACCGGGGTGAGACGTCTATCACACTCGATTTTCCTTCCTGATCAAATGATGGGCTCAGAATTAATTCAACCACAGCTACTGCAAACGGCCAGACTAGACGGCCCTATCATTTCATCAGAGGTGACGCCTATCTTCTCCTCCTATTGCTTTTTACACGGGCTGTCGCTACTGATTAATTCAGTAATCCAGTAACGCCCCGTTACTGTGACAACACCTAAAGTAACCAGAGTTTTAAAAAGATCAACTAGAAACAAATTACTTCCAGAAAAACTTCACTGGAAAAATGTCTGTAATTAATCACAACTAATAAGAGCGAGTGAGTGAGTGAGTGAGTGAGTGAGGAGGAGGAGTGAGGAGTGAGTGAGGGAGTGAGTGAGGTGGAGTGAGTGAGTGAGGAGTGAGGAGTGGTGAGGAGTGAGGTGAGTGAGGAGGAGTGAGTGAGTGAGGTGCATGGCAGGCGAGCTGGAGTAGAGGAGGAGTGAGTGAGGAGTGGGAGTGAGAGGCGAAAGGAGTGGGGAGGAGTGAGTAAATGAGGAGGAGTGAGTGAGTGAGTGAGGAGTGAGTGGAGTGGAGTGTTTCTGAGTGAGTAAATGAGCAAGGAGTGAATGAGTGGATTGAGTAGGTGAGCTGAGTGAGTGAGTGAATGAGCGAGTGAATGAGTGAGTGAGTGAGTGAATGTGTGAGTAAATGAGTGAGTGAGTGAGCAAGTGAGTGAATGAATGATTGAGTAGGTAAGCGAGTGAGTGAATGAGCGAGTGAATGAGCGAAAGTGAATGAGTGAGTGAGTGAGTGAGTGAGTAGGCGAGCGAGTGAGTGAGTAAATGAGTGAGTGAGTGAGTGAGTGTATGAGTGAGTAAATGAGCAAGTGAGTGAATAGGATTGAGTAGGTGTGAGCGAGTGAGTGAGTGAATGAGCGAGAATGAGGAGGAGTGGAGGAGCGCAGAATGAGTGAGTGAATGAGTGAGTGAGTGAGTGAGTGGGAGTGAGTGTGATTGAGGAGTGAGGAGTGAGTGAGTGGGAGTGAGTGGGTGAGTGAGGAGTGAGTGAGTGAGTGAGTGGAGTGAGTGAGTGGAGTGAGTGAGTGAGTGAGAGAGTGAGCGGTAAAGGGGTTTAATGAGTGAAGTTCTTCTAAACCAGAGATGTTTCTCATGTAAAGTAATAAATAAAGATCCTCTCGGTTTGCTCAGAAGATGGAGCCGCCTCGGAGGTTTAGTCTCTAGTTTTAGTCCCAGAGTTACACTGCTGTGATTCACACATTTATTTATCCACGTGTTTGTTTCTTTACATTATTTTTATGAAATGTGAGATGCCTTTTCTTGTTTTTTTTTTTTGAAAATCATTTATTAATCATTTATCATTTATAATCACAAATCATTTATTCAGCTCTTCATCCTCGGTAGCACCCGACTGAGGAAGACGACATCGAATTCTGTTCACAGAGCTGCGTGAATCTTTACCTGAGGAGCAATGGAGTGTAATTATTCCCGGAGCTCCAGGGTGATTTTAATCTTGTCCAAACACGTCATGTCAGTAACGTTATTACTGACGGCCCGTAAAGACTACCGGGGGTTCCTCTGCTATAAGACAAACTGCAGGAATAACCCCAGGACGTCTCTGTCTCCTGTGGTTCGGCTCGTTCCTGCTGAAGAGGCGTTGTTGCTTCATTCTCGAGGAAGGATTTACATCTTTATGCCCAAATCATACGGAGAGATATCGGCTTATATCAAATCAGCCCTGCTCATTAAACCTGGCGGGACAGAATAAAAAAGTTTGATTTAATGTTAGTTGTTGGCATCTCAAAAGGGAGTAGAAATGAAGATTCCATTGCTTTCTTTACTGAAACGTCCTCAGAGTATCGGAGTATGTCCTTCTGGTGTCTGAGTCCCCCATTTCTATCTCATGTCTCATTTCATCTGTCCTCCACCGATGGACACCAAGATAATAAAAATTCAATTTAAATACAGTAACACCTTCTTTACTTTACACCTCTTTATAGTGGGACAGTGATGGACGGGAGCACACCTTCTAATTTCTATTCAAAATCTTTTAGCGTATATAATCATAGTTCTTAAAGATATGCAAAACATTTTAAAAAGAAAATTCATTCAAGAGAAGTAAAAAAAAGAGGTGTATAAGTTCATAACTCATCCTCTTCCCCATAATTCTTAAGAAGACCTAAAATACTCATATATTCCTGCAGCTACACCCACAGAGAAGATCTATAAAATATCACAGAAAGTCCTTCCTCCTCCTCTCGAGTGACACTGTTCTGGAACCTCATGCACCTCACCAGACGCCGAATGATTGCTTTTACATTTTTCGAATTTACTGATGGTCCTGCCTAGAATTTACGGTTTCCCCGAGGATGTTCATTAATAACGGCTGTAAAGTTGAAGGAGAAAGGCAGGCGGGAGGTACGGCAGTGTTTAAGCTTTAATAAACATTTACCGTCATCATAAAAAAGGACGGCGACTGCACATGAACCAAGGATAAAAAAGGAAAGAGAAGAACATGTTCGTCCAGAGACGCCATGAAGAAAAGATAACAAAGGCACAGAGATCGGAGACGACAGACATGAGAACAGGACGAGGAACTTCACCGACGACTCGTTTAACAGAGCCACATATTTGCAAGTTGTTTTTATCTATCTATCTATCTATCTATCTATCTATCTATCTATCTATCATCTATCTATCTATCTATCTATCTATCTATCTATCTATCTATCTATCCATCTATCTATCTATCTATCCATCTATCTATCGTATAGTATATACACCTACATATATATTGTAATTACTTTAATTATCTTTCAGACTCATAGTTTATCAGCCGCCATATTTAATATTCAGTTTATCCATTTTCACATGAGCTCCTGTGCAGAGAATCAGGTCTGGACATTGTCCAGAATTGTCCTTTCACGTTTGACGTCAAGTCAAGTCAAGTCAAGTATTTGTCATTTCCACCAAATACCCAGCACACAGTGAACCGAAACAGCGCTGCTCCAGGACCCCGGTGCTGCACATGAGACAACATAGGACATGACATAGAACACACCATAAGACAAAAGACTAACAAGTGCAGACAAGACAACAACCAGAGCATAAACAATTCCACAACAGAGGACAGGGAACATCTCGTCCAGCTTAAAGACAGAGGCAGTTTGTACAGAGTGGATGACAACAGTAACAGTCTGGTATTGTAATTAATACTGGATAACGTAGTCTGCAGTACTTCTACTATTAGTCTGAAGACCAGGGGGAAGAAACCGTTTCCCGACCTGGTAGTGGAGGCACGTATGCTATACCTTTAACCTTTTTCCAAACAGCAGGAGGAAGAAAATTGTGTGGGATGGGTGTGTGGGGTCGTCCACAATGCTGTTTGTGGTGAAAATGTCCTGAACAGAAGGTAAAGAGACCCTGATGATCTTCTCAACTGTCCGCCCTACCAATTGCACGGACTTGCGGTCAGCAATTTTGGAATTCCTGCCCCAGGTGATGATCCTGCTACTCAGGAAGCTCTCTATGGTTCCTCTCTAGAACATGGAGAGGATGGATGGAGGAAGATGGGCTCTCCTCTGCTCACATTGGAAGTAGAGCTCATACATATTCATGTTGATGGAGCTGCTGTTGAGGGTCCATCTGAGGTTCTCGGTGATGTGAACACCAAGGAATCATGGGAGAGCTGTTGATATCCAGTGGACAGTGGTCACAACATGGTCTTCTGAAGTCAAGAACTATCTCTTTAGTTGATGACCCCCATTCCGCCATCTTGGATCACTTCTTCAAAGAAGCAGAAGATATTCAGTACAGGCCCTGTTCTCTTCTACTGGAAATACTCTGTGTGGTTTAGGCGAAGGGTGTCCCCTGGGTAGAGGGTACAGCAGGGTGGACATTCTTACAAACTGCTTCAAAATTCTCATTCATCTCTCTTTTGTTTTTTGTCTTTTGTTTGATGATTTTGGCATCCCCCAGGTTCCTGAACCTCCACGTATCTACAGTTAGACACTTCTCTAAAAGACCTTCTTCTTCACTCTCGCATGTTTGGTTTTGGACCAGTTGCATGATCAGCACACTTGATCACTGAAAAAGGAACATCCCGGTTCACACACGACTCACTTGGTCTTTAGATGGACTTTGCTTTGGGGATTCGGAAGAGTAAAGACGATTTAATGTCCCCTGTATGGACTACCACGTCCATACAAACAGCTCCTCAGATAATGTGTAGGAACGTTCAGGGTTGCAGCTTGATGTCTAATTTCCACACCGTTTGTTTTAGGACTGAAAGTGAAGAAGCTCTTTCCTGACTTGACTTTATCGGCCCCGAACCAAGCAACTCTCGTTGTTAACGCTGTCTTTAACTAATTAAGAGATACTCGAGTCAAATACTTTCAAAAGCAAACACAAGCAGCTGCGTCAATAAGCAGTAATCCCAGTCCTGAAATCCTGCCGAAGATATTTCATGAAACATCAGCCTGCTGTTATATTTGGAGCACAGATATTATTTCATGAACTGAGAAGAATTCATTTATTTTTCCCAAAACTTGAAAAAAGACCAATAAATGAGTCATCACAGCTACTATTTTTAATCTGCACATCCCTTCACATTCTGCGTTGGTGAGGACTGGTGTCCAGCAGAGGACCAGAGTCCCTGAAGGACCAGAGCCAGGGACCGCTGGGCTAGATCTTGATAAATGGCCATTGAGGGTCATTTAAACGTTGATCTCAAATGTAGTAAGCAGAAACTATAACATAGGTGTTTATAATAAAGTGGCCAACCAATGGACACATCAGCTTGGCATTTCCAATAAAGTGGCCAATGAGTAGAAGTAACCAGGTAGGTGTTTCCAATTAAGTGGCCAGCAAGAAATCAGAAGATAAGTGTTTCCGATAAAGTGGCCAGTAAGAAGTTAGGAGGTTGTTGTTTCCAATTAAATGGCCAGGGCGTAGAAGTCACAAGGTAGGTGTTTCCAATAAAGTGGCCAACGGCTGCTACAAGTTGGTGTTTCAGATAAAGTGGACGATAAGAAGAAACTACAAGGTAGGTATTTCAGTTAAGTGGCTAATAAATGGAATGGCAAGAGAGGTGTTTCTAATAAAGTGGCCAGTGCTTGTGCAAAATAGGTGTGTCTAATAAAGTGGGCATGTGAATGGTTGATTAGCACTTATTGTGTTAATAAGATGCCACACGTTGCAGTCTAATATCACCGGGGTCGCTCTTAGTTCCTAACTCGGTGTGAAAATGTCCGGAACCAGCGCAGAGGCAGGAATCATTACTGACAGGGCTTTTGGACGTTTCCAAAGATAACTGATGTGGTCCGAGCTAAACTGAGTAATTGAGCTTCTGATGCAACATAACCCAGGCAAATGTACCCTTCCCGTCCACACACATCATCATGCAGGCGGCTTTCTGGGGGCATAATGGCTGAGGTTAGACCATAAAGCCCTGGTAGGGTGGCGAGCCTGCAGGCGCTTTTTGATTTGAGCTTGGAAACAACTTCCATTTTCAGTGTTAATCAGCTCCAATCTCTTCCACCCAGGAAGAGTCTCTAATTAGCAGAGCAACGATGCTCCCTTCCAGTTGACCGTAACCTGTGTGTGTGTGTGTGTGTGTGTCTCAGTGCCAGTGCTGCCTGAGTGAGTTTAATTGATGCAGGTAGTCACACTTGGTGAACCCCGCTGTGCACCTCCCTGCCCCGCCTACACACATTACCACTAATTGTCTGTGATGTCTCTCTCCCTGCACGCCCGGCTCTCTTCTTCTCTTCCGCCCACATCCCTCCGTCCATCTTTATCATCTTTTTTACACCTTCTCTCAGCTGCCACCCAGTCCTTCATCTCTGCTTTTATCAGCCTCCTCGTTTTAATAGCAAGCTCTGTGTTTTAGTGCCGTCGCTGTAAAAGTGCAGAACCGCCGGCTTTGGTTAATGCAAACAAGACAAAGTGTCACAACACCGGAAGAGAAATCAACAAGGGACGGAGTGGAATAAAATAAACAACAGTAGTGAATGCATGTGAATGTAAGTGGATCCAGCTGCCCTCATGGCTGCAGGGACTCGTTCAAGCATCTTTTCTCATTACGCCTGCATGAACTGGGCTTTTCGTTTGGATACCGTTGAGAAGCTTTTCCACGGGCACCAGGAACCGAGCCGTACGGCGCTGGTACACAATTTAATCCCGCTTTGAGTCTGATTTCTTTGAGCCTTGGTTTGCGTTGGCCCAGTGACTGTGCCGTGAACCAAAAGTGATTGTGTGCATGATGGAGGACGTTGGGATGTTTTAATGTGACATTTTATTTTTACTGCGCTTGAGAATCGTCCATCAGCACCAAGAGCCACACAGTGCACCCAAAACTGCAAACCCAACACAAAAATTGCATCTTTCCAGCTTGTCCATTTCCCTTGTTTTGTCCAATCAGGGGCAGTGACGCAAAGGGACAGATTGACACACTGAGTGGACACTTTGTACTTTTGGCCCAAGCAAGAATGGTCCTTTGTGTGGTTCTCTTCAGCAGTGTCCCAGTGTTTAAGGACAAGGCCCCAGGGTCAAAAGGTGATGGGTTGGAATCCCAAACAAGTTGTCCTGAGGTCCCCTTGAGCATGGTACCATCCCCATCACTGCTCCCCGGGTGATGGATATGGCTGACCCCTGCTGGATGGTCTGTGTGGGTACAGAGGATGGATTTGGTTGAGGTTCACTGTGTGCCGTGTTCACAACCACAAATAGTCACGCTATATTCCATCACATGGTCCAAAACACAGCCTCTGATTGGTCCACATCTCAATCCAAGGCACCACGGCATTGCTAGTGGTGGCCATCCTAAAGACGAATGTTTCCATCATGGAGAAATGGACCAAGCATCCCAGAAGACATTTAATGTTGGTCATAGAAAAAAAAAAAGCTAAAAATATGTTTTCATGGACCTTTAAAGGCAGAATGCTGTGGTACCTCACAGCACCCTACATGTGTTCCTCCACCGTGGCTCAGTTTTAGGTCCAAAACCTTCTCCAACACCTGGTAAAACAACATCTCAAGCTTCAAGCAGCATCTTCACCACCATGTCATCCCTGTGAGGGACATTCAGACGTCTGGTTCCAGTCACCAACCCTGTGAACTTGTTAGAATGGAGCTTCTTCCACCCTGAACCACTTCCTTCACATCTTAACTCTTGGATTATGAAGACGTCGGTGGAATTCCCTTTCAGATGATCCAAAAAGCATCCGTTTAATCTGATGTTCTTTCATAATGCTCTTCACTCTCAGCTGGGGGGTGTTTTCTTCTACCAGATGACCACACATCTAGCCATTCCACCCCATCTCTTATCCGTCGTCTTGATCTCTGTTCCACTGAGCCAATGCCCCAAATCACACTTCCCTCCCGTCTTCCCCTCTATGCCGTCCTCTCTCCGGCTCCAGACAGATGTAGTGTATTATGGGGATAATATGGATGGAAGAGGATGAGCCGAGTCTGCTTTAGGGGAATTCACTCCCGTCCTGAGACGCAAAACTGCTGTTTCTCACAGAGACTTATCCTCAGACTTCCACTGATAAACACTTTTTCAGATTTATCCCCACATTACTGTATTTCACAGCCACAGACTTCGAGTCTAAAACCCTCTTAGGAAACAGATGGAGGGAAAACAGGAATGATAAGTGAACTGATCCATGATAGGGATTTCTGTGCACTGTTGGCGTGTGTGTGTGTGTGTGTGTGTGTGTGTGTGTGTGTGTGTGTGTGTGTGTGTGTGTGTGTGTTAGTCAGTTGTCCAGAAGATCTGGTCACAGTTTACGTTCTGACCTACTCAGACATAAGAAACACACACACACACACACACACACACACACACACACACACACACACACACACACACACATTTCAATTTTACAGAGAAGCTATTAAATCAGAGAGAGAGAGAGCAAGAAAGAGAAAACAACATGGTGAGAGACAGAAAGAGAGAGCGTGAGAAAGAGTGTGCGTGTGTGTTGCGATCCGAGCTGAACCACAGAGGTCAGAGGTCACTTCACTCTCTGTATTAAAGTGCAGTTTAAGCTGATTTTCTGGAGCAACTCCACAGCACTCGGCACGTCCACCACAGCCTGCACTGAATAACAAACACACACACACACACACACACACACACACACACACACACACACACACACACACACACACACACACACACACACACAGTGTAATAGACACAGTTTTTGTCAAACACATGCACTCAGTTAAACAGATACAATCGTTGCAGAGGTGCTTACAGATGCAAATATGTTTTGGTGCCAATGGATAATCAAACACACACACACACACACACACACACACACACACACACACACACACACACTTACTTAAACATTCAGATTTGTTTGTACCTTCTCCTCTAAAGCTGTAGTTTGAGGAAACGATGATAAATATTTCCCTTTATTTTGATCCGAGCAGGACGAGTTACCCTAAAACACGCTCTTCACTTCGCTCGGCCGAACTCCCCGCAGACCGACACTGTCGTTTCTGCTTAATACGTTTCGTACAAAGACAGATGCCTCGATTTTTAGCCACTGAAACCCAATCACTTGTATTTTCATCACTCAGTCAGTGTTATTTCCAGCTTGTCTAGGCTCATGTCCCCCTGCCGTCACCCACAATGCATTTCTTTGGGGCAAATTGCACCAGTAAAGCCTGCTGAACTGCTCCTTGTGTAAATAACAGGGTTCAAATAACAGCAAACGTAAATGCGAAGCACCTCAATCTCTCCGCACTTCACTCCATCACTCCATCACCTGCACAAACTTGTGAAAACAGTGAGATTCCTCCAAGAGCGTCTTTAAGCAGACAACACCCTCAGATGTCTCTGTGGTCGTCCCTTCACAGGTACATCTTCTGAAGCATCTTCCGTTCTCTCCATCCAGGATTTCCGTATTTCTGCTCCCCTTTCAAATATTAGGTAATGAAAAAGTTCAAATCTACCCCTTTCCCTCAGGAATAAACCAACTTTGGACAAATTGGGACCATGTTTGCACTTTTTTCCTGACTCTTTCTTTTTCAGTTCCAAAAAAAAATTAGGATAGCAGTTGCCTCACAACCAGAAGGTCCTGGGTTTGATTCCCAGACAGGGCGTCCCAGGTCCTCTATGTATGGAGTGAGTGGACATGAGTGTGAGTTGTCTCCAGGAGCTCTGTTTTGGAGATGCTAAATTGGTCCCTAGGTCCTTTGATGGACTGGCAGCCTGTTCAGGGCGTCCCCACCTTTCACTCTGTGAGAGCTTGCATAGACTCCAGCACCGGCTCTGCCCCTTATCAAGACAAGCGACTCAGAAAAGGAGTTGAGGTTATTAAAAGGTACAAATCTGCTCCTTTCTCTTAGGACAAACATGCACAAGTGGACCTTAAGGACCTCAAGGACCTAAAACACTCTCAAACACTCTGCATCACTGGGGTCGTCCCCTCAAAGACATTGAACATGTGTTCAGTACCTTCATTTAGAGGACATAATTCCACCTTATTCCAAAATGGCCAAAATTAGACTATGAGGAACCTTTGATGGTACCTCTGTACCACAGATCTACCTGCACGGTACCTTCACTTCTAACAGAATTACAGCACCTTTACAGATTGGGCTTTGCTTTCTTTTTCTTTATCGAGATAATTATTTTAACACGCCGATTCCGATGCAGCCGAATCCTTATCTCGCTCTAACGATCTGGGCCGTTCCCGCACACGCAACTCAATCTACAGGATCTCACCTTAAAAAAATGACATTGCCAGACGATAAAGTCGAATTCAAAAGGCTGTCGCTACCTGATTAGTTCAAAGCACGTCACTATTGCTGCTTTTTTCTTTTCTTTTGGAATAAAAAAAGTAGATTGGAATTAAAGAGAGAAATCAGAGTCTGTTTGTCTTTGGTTTTAAACAAAGGGCTCATAAAGCAAGGCCTTTTTATTATTTCACACTTTTTTTTAAGTCAAGAAGTTCCTCTTGATGGAGAAACAGAACAATGAATCTTTCATCTTTTTTTTTTTCTCTCATATTCCTCCATTCCAATACTGTATCTAGGCTACATTTACCTTGCAAATAGGTTACACACTTTCATTTTCCCTTTTTACCCCCCTTCAGTGTTTCATTTGCAGGAGCTTCAAATGCGCCGGCGGTGCTCGAGGCGGTGCCTTTGTGTGCACCCGGTTGGTATCGTTTTTTTGAAGCTTTGGCCTCCTTCTCAAAGTGAGAGTCTTTTTCAGCGCTGCAAAAAGTTCTGCAAAATAAAGGAGAGAGAGAGAGAGAGGGGGAGTAATGGAGGAAAACAAGAAGGTAATTGCTGAGTTGTTTGCGCATTAATTTACCTTTACAATGACAATACGTTGACCCAGCCTAAACCCTCCCCAGCCCATTTGCCTGCGTTGTGCAGAAATAAAGTAGCTCCTGCATAAATTGTTGTCAAGGAGATGGATGTCCTCAATGCGTCCAGTAGGAAGGGAGGGAGCGAGAGAGGGATGGGGGGAGAGGGAGAGAGCAAGTGAGAGATGGATGAAGAGAAAGAGTGGGATGCTGAAGTTTGATAAAGATTGCCGCTGAGCAGTAATGTCTGTTACTGCGTTGGTCGTGCTCGGGGAGTTAATTGTTTGAGGAACAACTTTTGTGCACCGCAAGCATTTTCCGTGTGCCGTAAGGCGAGGTGTGTGTATCTGTGTGTGAGTGCGTGTGTGTCTGTGTGTGTGTTTGCATGTGCTTTTGTGATTTGGAGAAATAAAACGATAAAATGGTAAACTCTGGGTCCAAGCGATGAGAGTCAGGTTCAAGCTACAGATACTATTTCCAACCTACAACTGCCCCAACCTTCAGCCCTGCATCCTACTAAACCACAAAAGTAGTTGGGGTTCTCAGCAGGTTAGTGAAAGTGAAAGTGACTATTCTAATCATTGTGAGTACACACAGCGAACCACAATGAAACTGGACTTCTGAATTTAGCCCATGCACACAAACACACACCGTGCAGCAGGAGGAAGCTATGAAAACACCCGGGGAGCAGTGACGAGGATGGTTCCTTGCTCAAGGGTACTTCAGGGCAACCTACTGGTAAGGTGTTTGAACCCACACTCTTCCAATTCTGTGGCCAACTCGCTGGCCCAGGCACCGCCGTTATGTAATGAACAAATACAGCACTGTGCAGACGTCCTGAGACCATTTTTTTTTTCAAATTTTGCTTCCAAAGATCCAGACTTTCTTGTATTTTAATGTTAAGTTGAGGAACAGATCTCCAGAACTTCCTGAAGGACACTGTTGTTGCCTCTAATTTTCAGTCCAGTCTCTGTACCTGAGCAGCTTCAGAAGCAGCGTAGGATCATCTCACAGAGAACGGAAAACAAAAGGCAGCCGACGTCCAAAGAAGAGCTTTGGGGCGTCCTTCAAGAAGCCTGGAGAAGTGTTCCTGAAGACGCCTTAAAGCAAGGAGCTGGTCTAGGAGAGTTGAGGCTGTGCTGAAGAATCACGGTGGTGGTAGTGAATACTGACTTTAAAGCTGATTAGAATAAACCTCTCTTTGTATTCAGACTGGGTTCACATGTGAGTGCACATGTTGCAGTAAATCATTGCAACTACTGTGTCCCATATTAGAACCATACAGGGAACCCAAACCGCAACCCTCAGACAAAATTAAATTGCCCACCTTCTCTGTTTCCATATTTCAACCAATCAGATGTGACGCAATCAGATTTGGTTTTGGGAGTTTATGCTTTCATCCCTGCTAGTGAGCAGGTCCAAGGATTGGGTTGGGCTTGGTTCACTTTCTTTTACAATGGAAAACCATCACTACTCCTACCTGAATGGAAATACCTTAATCGTCCAAAAGGATCAAGACATGTTTTCTTTGAGTGAGTTCCATTCAGGTGTATCAGCTGCTGGTACAGGTGCTCAATTGTGCTCACACAGCTATGATCTCCATCATCGCCAATAGAACAGGAAACTCTGGAGCAGCAGCCACACAAGAGCCTAAGGCCACCATTCCCAATATAGAGCAACAGCTGGACGAGTTTAAAGACCTCCAGCACTGTGAGCCTGCCAAGAAGTGTATCTGTCTCTCTCTCTCTCTCTCTCTCTCTCTCTCTCTCTCTCTCTCTCCTGTCTCTTATACACTATCTATCTATGCATACACAAACCAACATTTGATTTTATTTTAACTTGTGAGAGCGTAAACACACACACACACACACACACACACACACACGTACATATTCTACATGTCAACGTTTGATATTAGACTTATGAAAACTAACCAGAACCCATAAAAAAAAAATGACGAGTGAATTCAATGTGTCAGAAAAAAGAAAACTCAGAAACTGGAAGTAAACTCATCTAATTTTCAGAAAGACAGTCAAGTTACTTCCTTGATCTCTGCAAGCTCGTAACACTTCAAACTTCCATGCAACGCAGGCTCAGTCTTGCATTACCACGGCCGATAAGACTGCACTACCTTTTGTTGTAAAGTCTTTAATATTCCCGCTGTCTTTCGCTCACCCTTCCAGTCATCCTCAGAGCTAATGAGCGCGGATTTTAGCTATTTTACATTTACATACTAAAATTGCCATTTAGAGCAAGTTCTTGAAACAACGAAGTGACTGGTGGCAAATTGTATTGATAATTCACACGACGTAGTTATGAATTGATGAGGGAAGAGAAGATGGCAAAGGCAAGAGAGTGGTGGTTTATTATTCATGGTCTGGGTGCACAGCTGATGGAAGTTCTTATAGATGTCGGAGAGAAGAGACAAGAGAGGACCGCAGTTCTTTTCTTTCCTTTTCAGCAAATTTAAGAAATACGTTAGCAGTAATTTCCTCATCATTTAATTTCAGTGCACTCCTTAATGTAAATTTTCAACAGAATAAAAAAAAAAGACAATAATGTAGACGATCCATCAATTAAAGAATCCCATCAAAGCAATCTCTGCGATAGGCTGGCGATCTGTCCAGGGTGTTCATCTATCTAATGAGCCACTTGTTATACATACACCAATAGCTGGGAGGCAGAGCCCAGACAAATAGGTTTCTAGCTCCTCCCCTGATGAAGGACAACTGTAGGGACAACTGAAGCGTATTCAACTGTAGAATACGCTTGCCATGATGGACATACTCATTCTGCACTAAGGCTTAGGTGCTGTCTCTTAAAGTAACGTCCACATTTATTCCATGGTTTTGCAGCAAACCATTACCTATAACAACACACTTCCTCTGTGTCTCACCGTCCTTTCATAGTGTCATATCTTTAACAGGTAAGGCATACATTTCTTTGCAGTTTGACCTCTTGAGTCCAGTAGAAAAGCTGCTCAAGATTGCTCAGATCACCTGCTTCTGCAGCAGTGATGAGCTTCACAGCTCTACAGTGATTGACTACAGCATGAGCTCACACTGATGGACTGAGACTGTGATTAGGGCTGCGGGTGGAAAGGAGAAGAGATTTTAGAGAGAGAGAGAGAGAGAGAGAGAGAGAGAGAGAGAGAGAGTATAGTGTAATGTTAAAACCCTTTATCTGCGGAGTAAGTTTACATGTCTTGCAAAAAAATAAAATAAATGTGGGAATAAATAAATGAACAGTGTGCATTTTCTGTCTTTGCTTTCTCATTTCTAGAGCTCTCCTGGGGGAAGTCCAGTGTTTACCGCTACCATCCAATACCTAATTTATTAAATTAATCCTATTTTAAATGAAATGTAGTTGCTGTTGATGGAACTGCAAAAGAACAAGCACTAAAGAAGATGAATGTGAGGAGATGTGTGCATCGTTTATATATACATACACTGTGTGCACAGTTATTAGGCGAGTGAGTATTTTGACTGTATCATCATGTTTCTGCATATATTCCAAAGCCAAGCTGAAGAAACTTAAATGCTGATCGGATTGAAGCAGATCAGGTGATGTTTGCTTGTGTAATGAGGGAGGTGTGGCCTAAGGCGATCAACACCCTACATTAAGGTGTGCAGAATTATTAGGAGCTTATTTTCTTCTTCAGGCAAAATGGGCCAAAAGCAAGACACAACTGACTCTGAAAAGTCAAAAATTGTGAAGAGTTTGAGGGATGCGGCTTTCCCGATATTGGGACGGAACCATCAAATGGTTTGCTGCTACCTGGAGTGTCCAGAAGTACAAGCTGTTCAGTGTCAGAGACGTGGACAAATTAACCCCAACATCACTAAAGAAGACACATCAGCTGAAACATCAAGACTGGACCAAGAAACATCTGAAGATAGATTTTTAGAGGTTTGATGGACATGGCATGAGAGTGACTCTTGATGGTCCAGATGGATGAGCCCATGTCTGGATCAGTAACAGTACAGAGCTCCACTTCCACTCCACACCAGCAAGGTGGAGATGGGTACTGGTTTGTGCTGGTATTATTAAAGACAGGCTCGTTGAACCTTTTCAGGTTGAAGATGGACTCAAAATCTTCTCCCAGCCCTCCTGCCAGCTTTTAGACCCTTTCTTCAAACAGTGGTTCAGGAAAAAGTCTGCATCTTTCAAGAAGACCATGATTTTTCTGTAGGACGATGCTCCATCGCATACATGGAAGTTCTCCACTGTGACCAGTAAAGACCTTAAAGATAGAATAATGACCTCTCCCCTTTCCTCACCTGACCTAAACCCTACTGAGAACTTGTGGACCTTCTTAAATGGGAGATTTACAGGGAAGGAGAACAGTCCACCTCTGAACAGAGTCTGGGAGGCTGTGGAGCTGCTGCACTAAGATCAACAGATGAAGAAACTGAAACTCCATGAATGGAAGGATTAAGACTGTTATTGAAAAGAAGGGCGGCTGCACTGGTCGCTGATTTTTGTAATGTCAGAAATATTTATTTGTAAATTTTGAGTTTCTTATTCTCACTTTAAGAGATGAAAAACAGATGGTGAAATTTTCATTTCTCATGTAATCCCTGAGAGATTCACACTCACATTTCCTTTGTAAAGCATCCAGGTTTCAGAGTTTTTAACATTCTGGATCGACTGATAGAGCTGGATTTGTTCCAGATTAAAATTCATTCTCAAAATATACAGTGTTCACACTTTTCAGTGTTTTACTCAAGAAACACAAAAGATCTTGTTGCATTTCCCTGCATTTGGTTGATCTTTTTTATATATTCACATGTTATATGGTGTCAGGATTAGTAGTTTTCTACCATGTTTCTGGTTCTGGTCTTAGGATTTAGTTGAACTGTCGAATAGTGCACGTAATGTGAGGCTTATTTGTATTATCATTAAAAAGAAACGCTCTTGCACCGTTATCATGTGCTTTCTGTGGCGGCCCAGCCACTAAAGCAGTCATGCCTTTAAAGCTTATTGAACTGAAGTGAGGGGGAGGTGAGGCTGAAGGGTCTTGAAGGACTTTGCTGATAGTCTAAACATGCTAATCCCTTCCCGGGTTCCAGCGTCAGCTCCTGCATGTGTGTGTGGCTGGAAATCCGTGTGTTCTGCGCTTCTGGATTCATTCACGTCGCTTGATAGAGTCCCGATATGACAGCATTTCCAACCAGCAATGAGCGAACACTCTGTTCGTGCTAATTAACTTCCTTTCACAGGAAACAAAAGCACAAACACAGCCAAGCCCTGCAAGAGTGGAGCTCAATCAGTCCAGGCCTTGTGCTTTTCCTCCTTTAGCCCCGGCTTTTCCTCCATCTTTCATTTTCCATACATCGTGTGATTTGCCTGCTGTTTTTTTTTTTTTCCCCTCCTTGGTAAAGCGCTTAAGTCGTCTGGATTGGAGAGGAGTGTTTAAGTGATCCTCGTGGCCGCGGGCAGGGACCTAAATCTATTCTGACACAAGCTTAGCGCCTGTAATCCTATTATTCCCATCTGATCCCGAGCTCAAACACAAAAACAAGTCACAAAAGCGCGTGAAGTTGAAATGCTCGGCTATTGTGCACCAACGCATCTGCGTCCGCCATTGTTTGAGACACTCGGTCCCTGCGCCAGTGCAAAAAGCACCTAACTGATAACCACGCAAGAATGGAAATGAATGAATAAAGAAAGAAGAAGTAGGTGAGAGTGATGTCAGTTAAAGCAGCGCAGCTGAAGAGTCGGACCTGAGCTTTGATTGGAAAGTGTGTAGGAGTGTGTGTCCTTATGGATCTGCTATTGAGAGCGTGGGTAAATGCCTCATTAGAATAGGGACTGGGCTTTCTGAGAGAGCAAGGGGTGATGAGAGGGATGTGAAAAGATGAGAGAGAGAGAGAGAGAGAGAGAGAGAGAGAGAGAGAGAGAGAGAGATAGACTTTGTGTTTATTAAAGGTGATTGCATTCTCCCTGAACAAAGCTCGCTTCAGCCGTGAGTGCCTTTATTAACTGCGATACAGGATCAGGATCAGAATGGCAATGAATGGGCGAGTGTGTGTAAATGTGTGCATGTGAATGTGTGTGTGTGTGTGTGTGTGTGTGTCCTAATTTGCAGCGATAGTTACCACATGGCTTATTGGTGCAAAATCTCTTGTAGGGACACACAGATACACTCCTATGAAAATATAATCCAGTGCAGATTTGTCCTTTTACACACGTTTTTATAAAGTGGTACCGTATTAGAACCACTTTTGATTCCCTTATGAACCCTTTATTGGTTGGTTCTTCAGAGTACCATGAGTGAACATTCTCCATATAATATGGGTCACCTTAAAGTGAAGTGAAAGTGACTGCATGTCATGCGACACAACACACATGCAATGAAATGCATCCTCTGTGTTTAACACACACACACCGTGCAGCAGGGGGCAGCCCTATCCAGTGCCCGGGGAGCATTGATGGGGACAGTACCATGCTTAAGGGTACCTCAGAGCAATCTACGGGTCTAGAATATGAACCCATGGCCTTCTGATCCTCGGGCCTAATAGCTGGTGTTGTCTTTTGCAGAGAACCAAATGTCACATTTATCAAATATTTTTAAAAACTTCCGAAAGCTCCCCAATGTTTCCAGAAGCTCGTTTGCTTCAGCCGCACTTGAAGGACGGATTACGTGAGCAATGCCATGTTTATGTTACACTGCTTGTGTTACTGACAGCCTTCCTTATGTTCAGCCATAATTACTACAATACAGCACATGCCAGATTGCCTGGTGTGTCGTTTCCCAGCAGAAAGTACACTACACACCGTGGGACAGTTGGACATTTTTCCTTGTCCATCTGAGCCTGATGGCCTGAGTTGTTACCATACATTTCAACCCTTCTGAGGATAAAATAAACTGTCACCCTCAGATCTCAGCATCGCCTCGGGGGAGAGAGCAGCGTAGCATCGCTTTACCAAGCTCACCTTTGATACTGTCCAAGAAAAACCTCGGCTTTTAAGAGAGAGAATCTGCTGAATGTGCTGGAAATGCTTCAGCAAAACTTGGACAAGGGCTGGCTGTGTAGGTTCGCCCGCTTTAATCGCAGGAGGTCAGTCCGCTTCTGCACCTTTATTATAAAAGCTAACAAGAAAAAATGCTGCTTTTTAAGTCAAGTTGGTTTTATTGTCATATCAGCCATATACACAGTATGTAATGAAACAAAGGAACGTTCCACCGGGACGATAAGAGGACATAGAGTGGGACGTAGAACACGCCATAGGGCTAAACGTGAAGAAAGTGCAACATACAATCCAAAAAATGACAACACAACATAATGGAGTTCACATCCAGGGACAGTGTGTATCGGTGGGACATTTTCTGAGCCGCTTGTCCCGATGAAGGTCACAGGCGGCGCTGGAGTCTATCCCAGTTCTTAGAGGGCGGAAGGCGGGACAACCTGGACAGGTTGCCAGTCCATCGCAGGACAAGCACACACACACATAAGGGACAATTTATCATCTCCAGTCCACCTGCAGGTCTTCAGATGGAGGGAGGAAATCAGACCTCCTGGAGGACTCACACGGGAAGGAACACGTCCAGTCTGAAAGCCCTCGGATGTCCCACCTGGGAATCAAACCCAGGACCTTCTCACTGTGAGGTGACAACACTGTCCACTGTGCCACCGTGACAAGTCTGTATAAATAATTTTACAAAAGGATAAGGAGAAATATATAACGTATAAAAATGTGTGTTTCCATATTGAGGGAGTATCATCAAAGCAAAAATTAAAGACTTTTTCACTTTCAGCTTTGTCCTTGTCTTTCATCTTGTGCTGGCAGAGCCACAAAGCCACTGTTTACACATTTGACCATCATTTGCCAGCTGCTTTGACACATGTCAGATCTGCTTACGAGTTGCCCATCCTGATGAGATTTGTTCAGCAGTGACAAACAGCAAGTATGTGTCTCATAGGATTCAATGTTTCCCCCACGTTTTACAAAATATAAAGGCCTTCGTTGGTATTTGCTGAATCCCAGTGGCTTCAGATTCTTTGTAAGTCATAAAAGTTTCCACACTTCACACGCAGTGCCTGAAAAGGCACCAAAAACACATAATTTGCAAGCACGTCATTTCCATCGTACTGAAGTCACGATTTAGGAACGATGTGGTGACCAGCATGTCCCAGAAACCAGGAGGAACCAGGATGTGTAGGCTGAATACAACTTACCTTTATCTAACTGGGCTTGTAGTCTACTGCACCATGGACGGTCATCAACGCAGTGACCTTGTCTGATCTTTCTGATGATGATAAGAAAGTAGTATCTGGACCACCCTATTTAAAAAGAAAAACACATCAGAGAACATCATTGTTCCTGATTCAGGAGCTGAGTTTGGGTGATGAAAGTCATATTTCAGAATCAAATCTCAGTCTGAGTTGCCCCTGTCTAAAACTGGACTGGACATTAACATCAGCCGTGAGACAATATCTCCTATCTCCTAATATCTCCAAGTATCTCTTGAGACTTATGTTAAATATTAACAAATCTATTGTACAATTCCAGGCAGCTCTAGAGTTTAAACACAGGTCCATAAAAATGGAAAACACCCATCATCTGAATCAGCCTTACGGGACCAGAAAGTTGTGGGTTCGAATCCAAGATCAGAAGGTTGCCCTTGAGCAGGGTACCATCTCCATCACTGCTTCCCAGGCGCTGGTTATTGTTGCATGGTGTGTGTGGGTGAAAAGCAGAGGTTGAATTTTGTTGTTGTTCCCTGGGCTGTGTTTGAATAGTCACTTTCACTTGAACAGAACGTACAAATAATCCCTCCAAGTAGGTTAAAAATACTGTAATGGCAGCTTTTCTACGGTTTATTGCTTGAGCTTAAGTTGACATCAGGTTCATTTGCAATATTCCTGACGTTCTCGTTAAGGAACTTTGCCACCAGACTAGTCCAAATGTTATTTTTATGCCAGATAGAGCAGAGAAAGAAGTGCCAGTTATAACACAAGTGACAAAACAAGTCAACAGGGTTCAAAGGATGAGTTTCCACAAGGCTCTTTCCTCACATTTCCTTTTTTATGGTAAATGAACGTGGCCCAAAGTTTCAATTCAGAAGGACAGAGTGAGGCAGCAGAAGTACTCGTTAGTTGTCCCCTCTGGGTGAACGTCCCATTTCAATTAGACACACCTTTTGTGTTCGCTATTGAAGTGAGGTACCTGTGAAACAGGAAGCTTTATGCCGACTTTAGCAGTAGCAGCAAAGTGACTGCCGATACCCCACCCCAGGGGAACCCTGCAAAGACCCGGAGTTTTTTGTAGCTGTCTTTTTCTGAACGTCGGTGAGAGTTACATCTAAATGAAATGGAAATGGAAAGAAGTCACTTGGAGGGGAGCTTCATAAAGGCGAGTCGAGACAGTTGGAGAAAAAGAAATCAATCATGACAGGAAATAGTTTGTGGAGGAAAAGGATCCGATTCAAAGAAGCGTTTCTCCGGCGCAGTGTTTAGTGGTTTTTTCTTTCCCATTGTCATCCCTCACTCAACCCTTAAGGGGGTTTAGAAGACGCTCCAGTCGCTTTCAGACAGCCTTTTCTTTAGGACTGAAACTATCGATAAAATCCACATTCTTTCAACCTATTGTTGAATTCATCGACTAGACTTCGCTCCTCAGTTCACCAGTGTTGTCCAAGCGTTCATCAGCAAGCATTTTTTTTCTTTCATGGTTCAACAAAATATTTGAATTTATAGTAGATCGCCCCCTAGCCTTCCTGTTGTGTACTGAGAAGACCATGTTTACACTTGACTAAACATTGTAAACAAGAAACACTTTCTTTCTTCCTGTCCTCTGCATCTTCCCCTTTCACATGGGCCACCTACATGTCCTCTCTCACCACATCCATAAACCTCCTCTTTGTCCTTCCTCTTCTCCTCTTGCCCAGCAGCTCCAACCTCATCATCCTTCTTCTCCTTGTCTCACCTCTGGACATGTCCAAACCAGCAGTCTCACTTCTACAACTTTCTCTCCAAACCACGCAACCTGAGCTGTCCCTCTAATATACTCATTTCTAATTCTGTCCATCTTCGTCCTTCCCCACAAAAATCTCGGCATCTTTAACTCAACCTCCAGCTTTGCTGCCTGTCTTTTCATCAGCACCTCTTTCTCCAGTCTGTGTAGCATAGCAGGATGTTTATGTTCCACCCACAATCTAAATACTTTTCAAAAATCTAAGCTATAAAGTTCTACCAACTTATATACTTGTCAGTATTTTGTTGTTAGGTGTCTAGGAGGAGCTGAGGATCATGAAGCTGAGAAAATACATGATTTAGGAACGTTTAAAAAAGGAAAAGCCTCTGAAAGTCACAGAACTTCGCAAAACAAGAGGTCAAAATATTGTCCAGCTGAATAAATCACAGTAAAACCTTTGGCCAAAAGATGATTGAGCAAAATGGATAGATAGAGCAAAAAATATAGGGTAGACAACAGATAGACTTGGGTCAGTAAGAAGAAAAAACAGTTCCAGAGAGTAATTTCAAAATGCTTTCTGAAGACAGGCTTGGATCAAAAAGCAAACATCACAAAACAAGACTCACAGTGGCTTGGCAAGATAGTCTGGCAAGGAGTTTTGTTCCTGGCAAGGCAGCAAGAAATAGCACTGAGGATTGGTCACTTCCATTGTCAGTCAGCCACAGACGATGGTAAAGCATGGACAGGAATACACAGAACAGACCACAGACATGACGTCCATAACTGGATTCACAAACTGCAAACTATAGACAAACTATTTGGGCCCAAATATTGGGACATCTGGACATTATACCTGTCTGAAAGGTACATCCCAATCTAAATGAAAAAACCTCAGTATGGGACTGGCTCTCCTTTAATACTTTCCACTCTTTTGGGAAATCATATTTTGGACACTGGTTTTTGGCCGTTCTGCCAGAGAAGCATTTGTGAGGGCAGGAACTGAAGGATGAGAAGGTCTGGCTCACAATCATTTTAGCTCGTTCCAAAGGTGTTGGAGGAGCTTTAAGCCAGGATTCTGTGAATGCCCTTAAAGTCTGTTTGCACCAGACTCACCTGACCATGATAATGGACCTTTCTTTGAACACTGGTGAGGTTCCATGCTTCACCAAACTGCACCTAGAAAATTGGAAGCTTGTATTTGAACAGAAGCATCAATATTTACTGTCAGCGTGATGCAAACAGGTTGGTATTCATCTCCTGGCATTGTTGCAATGCTAGATGTTTTATTCATTACATATAGTAGATAGATAGATAGATAGATAGATAGATAGATAGATAGATAGATAGATAGATAGATAGATGAGACAATGTCAATGGACGATGAGACATAGAGGAAGTCTGTTGCTATAGGTAATGGTTTGCTGCAAAACCGTGGAATAAATGTGGATGTTACTTTATGAGACACCACCTAAGCCTTACTGCAGAATGAGCATGTCCATCATGGCAAGCATATTCTATAAAGTGTGCTCTACAGTTGTCCTTCATCAGGGGAGGAACTAGAGACCTATTTGACTGGGCTCTACTTCTCAGCCATTGGTGTAGGTTTAACAAGTGGCTCATTAGATAGATAGATAGATAGATAGATAGATAGATAGATAGATAGATAGATAGACAGACAGATGAACCTACAATCTTCCGATCCTATGGCCAACTCCCTAACCACTAGGCCATGGCTGCCCATGCCCATTATACAGATATACACATGTATTTACAAATGTAACTACACAGTTGTGCACATGTGATTTTACAGATTTAAACAAGTACTTGCCCATGTAAATTTAGAATTATAATAAAATGCATTTTTCTTGAAGTGGTTGATCCATGACATTGCTCTAAAGACCCTTTGCACCATGTTTGCGAGGTAGATTTCTCTGTGTAGTTAAATAAAACAAAAATCCCTAGAAATGCACATGGTATTTTGTGCTTAATTCCACTTAATTCATGGCTCACTTCACCTTCTCAAACAAGAACCTCACAGAAACAGTGACTGAGCAACTCGAGACAGATCGGAAAGCTTGAAATCATTCACTTTCAACTAAAAACCGAGTTCCAAAGTGATCCATTTTTAATCACGGGTGTCCGCGTTTAAATCTAAAACAGGCAAAGCCTGACTTCTCTCTCTTAGTTTTGTCCATGCTCTCATTAACGTGAGACGTCAGGGCAAGAATTTAATTAATTATAGTAATTATATATTTTTGACATCTTACTATTGAGCTGTTTTAACATTTTTCAAATACCACTCAGAGTTTTGGACACACCACATTAATTATGCTAATTAACCATTTTGACAGTTCATTTAAGATAATTAAGTAAAATACTAATATTAGAAGGCACACAGTTGGAGAAATATTGCAGAACATTGGGACACAAAAAAAGAAAACGAGAACAGCAAGATTTCTGTCCAGACAATTTTGTAAAAAATGTCACTATGAAAGTGAAAGTGACTATTCTTGTCATTGTGAGAACACGCAGCGCAGCGAACCACGGCGAACCACAGCAAAACTGGGCCTCTGCATTTAACCCATGCACGAACACACACCGTGCAGCAGGGGGCAACAATGGAAGCTCCCGGGGAGCAGTGCCGGGGACGGTACCTTGCTCAAGGGTACCTCAGGGCAACCTGCTGGTAAGGGGTTTGAACCCACAATCTTCCGATTCTGCAGAAACAGCTAGCAAGATGTTAGCTTCACCAAAGCTGTTTCCTTATATTTAGAATTTTCATCCAACCATGAATTCTCTGAGACTCTTAGCCTAATCCCGATGGAGCCTATCCCAGCGCTCACAGGCCCAAAGTCAGAGAAAACCCTAAACAGGTCACTGGATCATCACACACAGTCAGTTTAGCATCTCCAGCTCACCAGACATGTTTTGCATGAAGAAAGGATCCAGGCTGGGAATTGAACCAAGACCCTCTTATTCCTCTTTTTTTTAATTTTTGACCATTTCTATTGGTCCACTCAACATTTTCTGCAAAAAACAATGAATGATTTAATAATTATAATAATTAGAAATGCTAACAATATAGGGCTTGTGCAAAAACAGTGTGCGTGTGTGTGAATATATTGCATAGGTCCTGCAATATTATAATATGATATGAAATTTCTACCCCAGGATGTTAAATTGTATGAACAGGAACTGTATTAAAATGCAGAAGTCTGTCTCTGTACAGGATGTATTTAATTACACTTGAACAGAGTATCCCATTTGACCCTGGACCCCCAAACGTTTGCACACAACTGTACCCCATCTCTTGATGCTCCTAATCGGGCAACTATGCAAAGGTTCACACGAAGCTGAATACAGGCTGCAGTCAGACTGGGGCCTTAAACCTGCTGCTTTGGGAGGAAGACTGCTCATTTATGAATATTTAAAAGGGGCCTTTGGTCGGCTGTAGGCCTTAAGAAGTGTGTGTGTGAGTGAGTGTGAGTGTGAGTGTGTGTGAGGATGAGGCCTAGCACTGGGTGAGCTAATGACTCATGGACCCTTTCACGTCTCTCCAGTGGCAGATGGCTCGTTTAGCAAAGTGAAGTCTCTTCTCTCCTCTCCACCCACGTGCTCCTGACGACACTCGTCCCTGACTCCGCCCCCAAACACCTATTTAACCCCCTCTCCCTCATCCAAACATATGCTATGTGTTGCTGTAATCCCAGCAAGCCCAAAAACAGCCATAAATCTGGCAAATTCGCAGACATTGGCCTATTTAGTAACAGGGCAACATTATAAGACATAAGAGAATAATAAATTGGCTCGCCGTGCTGAACACCTGCAAGCTGTTATCAGCCTCGGGGGCATGATGCATGATTTGTCCTTTCATTCAGCACTGTATCTTTCCTCATCGCTTCCTTTTCTTAAAGTGATGGTTCAGGAAATCCGAAAAAAAAAAATTAATAAAATTGGAATTGGCACAGTTTTCCACTTTAACCCAAATGCAGGTCTGTACATAATCTCAAATAGATTTGCTTTCATGTTTTCTGGAGCAGTTCCGTTACTTGTTTGCTCCCTTAGAGACGGAACTAATAAAACCAGGGTCCCGCTTCATATTAAGCATCCAGAGTAACGGCAAGAGTGGAAGAGAAGTGAACAAGAGAGTTCCGACAGGTTGGAATGGGTGCAGAAGAGTGGCTGGAGCGATCTCTGACAGACGGGTACCAGCGAGAGTGAAAGGGAAGGTTGACAGGACAGTAGTGCAACCAGCTATGTTACCTGAGTAGGAGATGGTGATGAAAATACAGGCAGTGGAGCTGGAGGTGTCAGAGTTAAAGAAGCTGAGATTTGCATCGAGGAGGATTAGGAACGGGTATTTTAGAGGGACAGCTCAGGTTAGACAATTTGGAGACAAAGTAAGAGAAGCGTTGAGACTGCGTTGGCTTGGACATGTCCACAGGAGAGACGAGGAGTATATCAGGGGAAGGATGTTGAGGATGGAGCTGCCAGGAAAGAGGAGAAGAGGAAGACCAAAGAGGTTTGTGGATGTGGTGAGAGAGGACATGTAGGAGTGAAAGAGGAAGATGCAGAGGATGGTAAGAAATGGAGCCGCTGTGATGACCCCTAAGCGGGAGCAGGTGACCGAAAGAATAAAAGTAGAAGATTTGCAAAATTACAATGTAAACTTTAGTGTTACAGCAGTGAAGCTGAAGTAATTGCAAATATTCATGAAATTACAATGTAATTGCATGTAATTACACAGAACATGTTTGTAAAAATTTAGTAAAAACTGTAGATTATTATATAAGGAGTATTATATCACTTTGTAATGGCACGTGTAATAACATGGTTATAACACATGTTATTAATGTTTACCTACACATTTATTAATGACTCTACTTTGTGAGACTCAAATAAACTCCTTTTGGTTGATGGATTATATATGGCATGCAGAATGCAGAAAAAATGGAACTATTGTCACTTTAAGGCTCTTTCTGATGATTGAAACATTAGTTTAGATCACTCTCAGGCTGTTAACCCCTCCCTCTTTTTTATCAGGGATCTTCGATTAGTCTCAGGTTTAGTGAAAGTGTCCCAGGATGTTTCTTAAAGTGGATGCTGTTCGCTTTAGAAAATGTTCATCTAATTCTCTGAGCTCAAATAAATGTCTTTCAAATAAATATTGTCTTGATTCGTTCAAAGAAATGTTTATTTCCATTTTATCATTTAAAAATATGTAATCAAATCAAGGAGGTGACCTTTCGCATTGCTGCCAGTGCAGATGCCCCACATGGGAACAAATTGTGCAGACTCTTCGAGTGCAAAAGGGTAATAAAATTATGTTAAGCAAAATAAATGTTCTCTATTTGGAACATCTGGAGGACAATATTGCAAATATACAGTTCAGCAGCTTTCTGTTTGTTATTGAACAAAGAGAACAAGAATTGAAAATATTGAAAGTCATTTTTTGTGCTTTTATTATCTGCCTTGTTATATATAAACCACATTTGACCAAACAAAATCCTACATAACTATACATAAACCACATTTAACCAAACAAAAATCCTACATAACTATACATAAACCACATTTAACCAAACAAAAATCCTACATAACTATACATAAACCACATTTAACCAAACAAAAATCCTACATAACTATACATAAACCACATTTAACCAAACAAAAATCCTACATAACTATACATAAACCACATTTAACCAAACAAAAATCCTACATAACTATACATAAACCACATTTAACCAAACAAAAATCCTACATAACTATACATAAACCACATTTAACCAAACAAAAATCCTACATAACTATACATAAACCACATTTAACCAAACAAAAATCCTACATAACTATACATAAACCACATTTAACCAAACAAAAATCCTACATAACTATACATAAACCACATTTAACCAAACAAAAATCCTACATAACTATACATAAACCACATTTAACCAAACAAAAATCCTACATAACTATACATAAACCACATTTAACCAAACAAAAATCCTACATAACTATACATAAACCACATTTAACCAAACAAAAATCCTACATAACTATACATAAACCACATTTAACCAAACAAAAATCCTACATAACTATACATAAACCACATTTAACCAAACAAAAATCATACATAACTATACATAAACCACATTTAACCAAACAAAATCATACATAACAAAATCATACATAAATATATATATACTATTCACAATCTCATGCTAAGCTTACATAAACCATAATTATCCATAAATAAAAATTCTTTAACATAGCTATACACAGCCCTATGTAAATCTTACTGAAGCCATAAATAAACCATCCATCAACCCACACCAGAATCCATCCAGCACGCTCGTCGCTGACACACTGCACGTGGCCCGAGGACCAGGATTATAAATGGTAAGAAAAGAGCACAGTGGAGTCATTTTCCTTGTTTTATGACATATAAACGAATATAAAAGTGTGAGCTGTGAGTGACTGTTTGACCAATTAATATTTTATCAGAGCTTTAAAGGCTTGGGACATTCAGAGAATGACCCAGTGATAAATTATTCTCCCACGCAATTAACGTCTGAAGGTCAATTACACACAGTCTATGGCTACATGGCCCCCATCACAATTCATTCTCTAGGATTCCTTCATGGTTCTGACAGATTCGACTCCTTTTATCTTCCATACAGACGTAAGAACACAAAAATCAGCTCCGTCTGATCTCGTTTCAAAGTTAAAATACAATTTGCAAATTGTGGTAATCTAATTTCAATATTGTCCTGAAAAACAGTTTTGGCATTTTATAGGAAATGTTCTAATTATTCCTGGACTGTGGCCCAACAGCGAGAAGGTCCTGGGATCGTTCCCCAGGTGGGACGGTCAAGGTGCTTTCTGCGAGTGTTTCTTCTGGGAGCTTTGGTTTCCTCCCACTGTCCAAAGACATGCATGTCAGGTGGATTGGAGCTGCTAAATTGTCCTCATGGTGTGTGTGTGTGTGTGTGTGTGTGTGTGTGTTTGTGTGTGTGTGTGTGTGTGTGTGTGTGTGTGTGTATGTGTCTATGTCTCTGCCCTATGATGGACTGGCGACCTGTCCAGGATGTCCCCGCTTTTCACCCTGTGAGAGCTGGTATAGATTCCAGCCCTGACCATGACCCTCATCAGGACAAGCGGCTCAGAAAATGAGTGAGTGAGTGAGTGAGTGAGTGAGTGAGTGAGTGAGTGAGTGAGTGAGTGAGTGAGTGAGTGAGTGAGTGAGTGAGTGAGTGAGTGAGTGAGTGAGTGAGTGAGTGAGTGAGTGAGTGAGTGAGTGAGTGAGTGAGTGAGTGAGTGAGTGAGTGAGTGAGTGAGTGAGTGAGTGAGTGAGTGAGTGAGTGAGTGAGTGAGTGAGTGAGTGAGTGAGTGAGTGAGTGAGTGAGTGAGTGAGTGAGTGAGTGAGTGAGTGAGTGAGTGAGTGAGTGAGTGAGTGAGTGAGTGAGTGAGTGAGTGAGTGAGTGAGTGAGTGAGTGAGTGAGTGAGTGAGTGAGTGAGTGAGTGAGTGAGTGAGTGAGTGAGTGAGTGAGTGAGTGAGTGAGTGAGTGAGTGAGTGAGTGAGTGAGTGAGTGAGTGAGTGAGTGAGTGAGTGAGTGAGTGAGTGAGTGAGTGAGTGAGTGAGTGAGTGAGTGAGTGAGTGAGTGAGTGAGTGAGTGAGTGAGTGAGTGAGTGAGTGAGTGAGTGAGTGAGTGAGTAAATGAGTCATTTTAACCCAAATATCTGAACTTTCTGCTTTCAGAACAGACTCCTCACTTCACTCCAGAAGCCTAAATGGACAAACACACAGAAAAGACGTCCCTCTGTGTGTCCATCAGTGCAGGACAGAGTGAAGAGACGTGAGAGAGAGGACAGGGAGAGTGGACGGTGGAGTTCAGGGTGTGTGGAGTGTGTGTCCGTGACGGGAGAACTAGGAGAGACGGTGATGAAAGTGAAGCGGTGAAGTTCATGTTGATTATTTTCAGTAGATTGTTTTTATTGGAGTTAAAGTTCGAGGCTTTAATAGTCTTTAATTCTATTAATATGGAGTGAGTTTTGTGATTTTCTTGTTCTGAGTAAAGGATGAGTGTTCTCACCACCTCTGAAGAGCAGTAATACATTACAGTCAGTAACCATCCTCCTGAGGCGGATACAATGAGGATGGTCTTTAGTAATCTGTATTTTAAAAGCAATGGGGGATGTAACTTTCCTGATGGGGGGGTGTGGGGTGTTGGGGTGTTGGGTGGAGAAATATATCCTGACCATGAAAATGCATTAGCTCCACTCTGCTAATGGCTCCAGGTTATTGTTTAGTGTGCAACGCTGTGCCATTTGTTTATCACAGCAGGTAATGCCGAATGCTACAGAAGTATTAAAACCACGACACCCTGTACTTCTGTCTTTTTAATGCCTGTGAAAAATGAGCCTCCTTTATGCTGCGCTGCCCCGCAGAATTATATGATGACAATTAAAGCGCAGCCCGACGTAAAAGCTTCTCTTTGCAGTGCAGAGGTCCACCCTGCAGCTGGAGCTCAGACCCGGCCGGAGCTATTTCCCATGTCCTGGGGCACATTCTGCACATTTCGACCCTCACAGAGGTAAATACGCAGGAGAACGCTTTGGGCTGTTATTATCCAACAACTGGCCATGAACTGGGAGTTTTCGGTTTTAGACATAAATATACCAAAAGGGTGCTTTTGAATATGTTTCCAAAAACATCATGCCAGAACATACAAATAAAGCACATTTAACACACATAAATCATACATAACCACATATATAACACATATAACAAACATAGGTCATATATAACCACATATATAACACATATAACACACATAGGTCATATATAATCACATATACAACATATACAACACATAAATCATACATAACCACATATACAACACATTTAGCAAACATACATCATATATAACCACTTTGGTAACACATAAACAACAGATATAACACATATATTAAATAATACATAACCACATGTATAACACATAAACACACACAAACACACACACATATATATATTACAATGACGTGATGTGGTTTAATTCTGTACTAATAAAAATGTATTTTTTTTTACTGTGATGGAAGGTGGAAAGTTCCAAAAGAGGTTTATGTTAAGGTGGCCTGCAAAACTTGTGTCCTGTTACCGTGGTAACATTGCTGCTTTTTGATCAAGAGAAAACCAGGTTTGTGGCCCTGACGTTGGCAATCTATCAAAAAAGAAAAATAAGATACTGTGTGTGTGTGTGTGTGTGTGTGTGTGTGTGTGTGTGTGTGTGTGTGTGTGTGTGTGTGTGTGTGTGTGTGTGTATGTGTGTGTGTGTGTGTGTGTGTTGGTGTGTGTGTGTGTGTGTGTGTTCAGTGCAGTGTCTGGTTTTTGCTGCGAGAGCCGCTCGTTAAGGAGATCAAAGGTTAATTGATGATGAAGTGCTTGTGCTGGTTTTTGGTAAACATTGGTGATCTTTGTTCTTCGGGTTTAAAACCACAACCTTCCTGAGATAAAGCGAATAAACAAACAACTCATATATAACACAGCCTTTCCTTTTTTTTTTCTTCCACTTTCTTTTTTCTTTTTTTATTTTTGCTGGAGTCTTCATCATTGCCTCTTTAATGCCAATGACTGAAATGACTTATCTTCATTTCATTTGATTCGCTCTGGTACCGAGATACTGTAGTAGCACGTTTAACGACTGTGGAAATGTCATGTAGGCATGCGTTTCAAAAATAAATAACGTGAAAATAAAGAAAGAAAAAAAAAATGGCAGGCCTGTCTGCTATTTTTACACCCACCGTTTCAATGACATTTTAAAATCCCGGTGTTTGATCTGTCTGATTCGAGATGTTCTATATATGTCTGACATGCTACAGCTAATCCAAATAGGTGTCTGCGGCAAAAAAAGAAAAGAAAAGAGGTTAATTTTAAATCAGTGTTAGCAGAAAGGCGGAAAGGTTGCCTGTGCTCTATTTAGGTCAATGGTTTTAGAAACTGTCCTTCAAGAAGTTTGCGCGTCCACTTTGCTTCGACTTTATGCGGAGGACGTTCTTCGGCTTCACTTTGTCTTGATGAGGTCTGGGCTTTAACTTTAGCTTGATGAAGTCCTCAGCTATGACTTTGTTGAGGTGTCAAGAACGGCTGTGCACTCGAGCAGCAAAACAGGCTTTTTTCTTTCTCCATCTTTTTTTTTCCCTCCTTTTTTGACCCCACAGCAGTGTCAGAGGAGAAGCAGGGAGGTAGAACAAAGGGGAGGAGTGTGTGAGTGTGTGTACAGCGTGTGTATGTGTGTGCATTAAAGAGTGTCAGGTGGAGGGGATTGAAGTCATCTGATGTACCTGAGTTCTCTTTCCCTCTAACTGAACCGAACGGAACCGAACCCACGGGAAGCGACAGAGGCTCCCGTTCTAGTGTTTCCCATCAGCGTTTCAGGACTGTGATCAATAATCTAATCACCTGAGGGTCCTTGCTGTATTTATTAATTTTGTTTTATTAAATTTAACCTGATATCATAGTACCAAACCTTCATTTTCACCTCTTTATGATCTGCGCCATAAAAGCAACATGTAGGAATCTCCATGGTAATAAAAATGATGCCTTATATGGAAGCTGCCACAAAGGATCAAAGCAAAGAGGTTTGATTGTTTGTTTGTTTGTTTGTTTGGTTTTGGCACTTCATCATTGTGTGGAATTTATGATAATGAATTTTTGGGGTTTTAGAGTAGCATCACACACACACACACACACACACACACACACACACACACACACACTTATATCTGAATTTGAGGAAAAGGAAAGTGTTTCATCATTTTTTCAGATGTGTTTTTTTTTTTTTGAAGGGTTAAAATGAATTTAAAAATCAGTATTTGCTGGAAAAAAAAAGATGCAAGACCCTCAGTGATGCACATTCCTAAATACATAAACAAATAAAATAAAAATAAAAAAAGAAATTAATTCTGGGTTTTTAAGGGTTAAACTGCTTATATTTACTTTTTTGGGATTATTTGGGAATTTTTGGGAATATATAGACTTATTAGGTGGGAAAGTAGGAGCAAAACACTCATTTGCATTTATGGCACTTGGCTGGCTCTCTTATCCAGAGCAACTTCCATTTGCTGATTGCAGGGACAGACCTTCTGGAGCAACCTGGGCTTCAGGGTTTTACTCAGGAACCCAACGGTGGTGGAGCTGGATGTGGGATTCAATCCTTCAACCTCTGGGTGAGTATCCTACCACTAGACCACCAGCCTAGACTTTGTGGACACTAAAATAAATACTAGCCATTGCATAAATGTAAACTGAACTTTAGAGCCTTTAATATTCTGTATAAAAGAACCTTTGGTGCAGAAATGAACAATTTTAGTAAGACTGATCCCAGCAGAACATGATGGCACTTCTCTCGGGGAGAACTTCCAGCAACTTTGCTTTAAAGCACGATTTCATGATCGATAAGCGCTAACTCAGATTTTAGGCTCCATTACACAATTTGAATCCTTTTATCCACTTTTTAACAAATTCTTAAATAATCTATTTTGCTAGAATACTTTCCCTTTCATAGACAAAGCGCAAACACAGAACAGCATGAGGTTTGCTTGGTTCTAGACACGATATTGGACAGAAATAGCAAAAGATGCACAGAGTTTAAGATACTCTAAAGGTACAGCAACTGATTCAACGACTTTACTCAGTAAAAAAGAGTGTAAGGTGAGACGTGTCTCCTCTGAAGGACGTCTGGAGCGTCTGTCTGTGCTGAAAGTGAACTGAATCTCACTCCATATTAATAGAATTAAAGACTATTAAAGCCTCGAACTTCAACTCCAATAAAAACAATCTACTGAAAATAATCCACATGAACTTCACCGCTTCACTTTCATCACCGTCTCTACTAGTTCTCCCGTCACGGACACACACTCCACACACCCTGAACTCCACTGTCCACTCTGTCCTCTCTCTCACTCTCCTTCACTCTGTCCTGCACCGATGGACACACAGATGGTTTATTCTGTACCAACCTGGAAAACCATAAAACGACACTTCAGTATTGGGTCAGCGAATAAAACACTGGTCTAGTTTTCTAGTGAAAAAGGTTACTATGATGTCTCTTTCCGTTGTAATCACATCCTATGCTTTCTGTTTTGGAGTCGTTCATCTGTCTCCATGTCTTCCTGTCCTGCATGACCACCTGCATGTCCTCTCTCACCATGTCCATAAACTACCTTACTAGATACCTTCCTCTTCTCCTCTTGCCTGGCATCCTCAACATCCTTCTCCTGATATACTCCGCGTCTCTCCTCTGGACATGTCCAAAGCAACGCAATATAGTTTCTCTATCTTCGTTTCCAACCTGAGCTGTCCCTCTAGCACACTCGTACCCAATCCTGTTGACCTCTTCACAACTCATGCAAATGTCAGCATCGTTAACTCTGACACCTCCGGCTCCTACCTTTTCATCAGCACCATGTAACTTAGCTGGTCCCACTATGTCCTCTGAACCTTCCACATCACCTCTGCTGGTACCCATTTGTCACAGACCACTCCTGCCACCCTTCTCCATGCATCCCAACCTGCAGGAGCTCTCTCTTCCTGTCCTCACTCACCGGATGCTTAATACAATACATAGTGCGGCGCCAGCACCTCCATCTCCAGCCCGTATAACATAGGTGGTCTCATTACTATAAGCGTTCCCTTTCACTCTCACAGGTACCATTGCATTGACTTCCTACATGTCAGCAAAATGCAAATGCCTTAAGAATTACGTAAAGGCTTTCACAGTCGATGCGCCGCGCATGGGCGAGCGACATTAGTGCTAAATGCGACCTCGAACACTCTACTCGGATACAAGCAGCGTTTCTGCTGCGTGGGACTGCGAAGCCAGGACTGTGATTCTGAGCCAGAGTGGCAGGTGTCTAGGGGGTGGCACACACACACTCACACACACATGCATTTCCCTGCTGGCTGTTGTTAGGGGTGATAGGAGCTCAGGTAATGGTGCAGTATTGCTGATGTAATTTGCTGTAACAGATGCCAAACAGAGCCACTGTGCAGCAGCAGTTTTTGTTGTGACTGTGCAGCCATTTTGATTCTCAGGTGTGTTGAAAAGCAATGAAGAGAGACATCCAAACACACACACACACACACACACCTGCACCCATAGAGGTGAGTCTAGCGCACTCTCGTACACCCCCTCACACACTACACTCACACTGCATGCTGGAGAACTGTAGGTGAGCTCAGTAACTGCATCAGATTTTCAGGAAAGCAGAGGAACGAGGAGCAGCACAACACCAGCAGTGCTTCTAGAAGACTTCGCACATCCCACGTGATGCCATACATCACAAGGAGATCGGGGAAAAGTAATTACTAAAATAAATGATACATTAAAGCAACTTTGGAGGTTAAATCTAACCTTTTTATTCTGAATTTTCTTCCAAGAGACTTTTTTAACGTTTAGTTGAGGAGCAGTTCTACAGGCTTCCTGCAGGACAAAGTTTTTGTCTCTCATTTCTAGTACAGTCCCTGTAAGTTAGCAGTTTCAGAGGCAGAAGCAGTTTGGGGTCATGGGTTCATGTCCTGCTTTGCAAATTACTGTTTTCTTCCAAATAAAATCTGTGCCGCTGTCGCATCATTTGACAGGAAATCAGCTCCAAAACGACAGGATTGTGTTGTTTCTTGGCATGTTTATACCCACAGTCTACTCCCATTAGCCTGCAGGGTGTCCTCAATCAGGCTGTGTAAGCTGTGTGCTGTTTCTGCTGGTTAAGCTCTGCTTCTACGCTCTGTGGTGGTTCTTGGCTCCTCAGGGTTTAGACACGGCTCTGTAGGAGGAGGTGTTACTGGGAGACTGGGAATTTAACATTGCTTTTACAGACTGAGAGGTACTGACCTATCATGCCTTAACACACACACACACACACTGGTTCATCTGACCTTAACGGTGGAGAGGTTTCCATGAATTCATACTTTTTAATCTTTCTTTTTGAAAAAAAAAATATTCTTGCATATATTCTAGAACTGAACTGTACTAACTTTGTCTCCAAAACTGAGCTGTCCCTTTATTATACTTATTTCTAATCCTGTGCATCCTCATCACACCCAGTGGAGGTTTAAAAGGAAAGGTTTACAGGACAGTAGTGAGACCAGCTACGTTGTACAGGTTGGTGACGGTGATGAAAAGACAGGAGGCGGAGCTGGAGGTGTCAGAGTTAAAGATGCTGAGATGTTCGTTGGGTGTGATGAGGATGGACAGGATTAGAAATGAGTATATCAGAGGGACAGCTCAGGTTGGACATTTTGGAGACAACGTTAGAGAAGCAAGGCTGCGTTGGTTTGGACGTGTCCAGAGGAGAGACGAGGATTATATCGGGAGGAGGATGCTGAAGACGGAGCTGCCAGGAAAGAGGAGAAGAGGAAGACCAAAGAGAAGGTTTATGGCCGTGGTGAGAGAGGACATGCAGGTGGTCGGTTTGAAGGAGGTAGATGCAGAAGACCAGAAGAAATGGAAATGGATGATCTGCTGAGGCGACCCCTAAACGGGAGCAGCCGAGAGAAAAAGAAGAAGAAGATATTCCAGTACTGTACATGCTGTGTATTGTAAGCAGTGTTGGGGACGGTACCTCAAGGCAACATACTGGTCTGAAACTCTAACCATCATGCGTCTAAGCTGGAGCATAGGCCACCAATGCTCCCAGCACAGACAAAGATTATAAAGACTGTCCACTAATCAGGGACTTTTAAATGATAGCAAATGAAAATATTGACAGAAATGGATATATGTGGTTTTGAAAGTCTTGGTTCGCTGGAATGCAACTGAGCACCAGTGTCAGCATCTAGATGATGGAATTACTTGGTTTTGGATTGAAACAACAATATCTGCCAAACCTGGGTGGTGATGGCAGCTGCTGGCAGAGCTGGCAGTTTGTAATGAAGTCCTGGGGGAGGGAGTTGCAGGTCCCGCCCCATCGTCATGTGACCTACTGTTTGTGATGCCAGCTGATCCCTGCACACTGCATATACACACAATGATGCAAGAAATTGCAAGTGTTAACTTCACACACACACACACACGCGCGCGTACACTTCAGCATGTACTGGCAGCGGATCTGAACACTCGCACGGATGTTTGTCCTGAAACCTGTGAAGAGGTGTTGGACTCACATATGCAACCCAAACACACACACACATGCACACACCCACGCACTATATGTGTGAAGAGTGAGAGGGAACTCAGAGGTGTTTGGAGGGTGAGAATGTGTGCATGAATGAGAATAAACGGAGGAGTGTTCAAATGAGGCAGAGTGGAAATGAACATTTTCATGGAGGTGTCTCTTGGACGTACACTCACAACAGATTTTTGGGCCAAGTGAACATGGGGAGAAGGTCCTGGGTTAGACTTAAACTTAATCCTAAAACTCAAGATTGTCCAAGAAAAAACACCCCTCAGCATGTGTCCTAATGGACGGACATAACTCTGGGCTCATGGTATTTGGCTAAACTGAGGAACCCTGTCTATTAGTCTGTTTTAATCCATGTCCACCTTAGTCCTGGTCCGGCTCACCTGGTGTCCATTCATGTCTCCTCCCTCACATCGTGTCCCGGTTCTGTTTTGTTTAGAGACCTCGTGATTGAGTCTGTCTTTGCTGTTTATTTCGTTTCATAGGTGTCAGGTTTTATGTTCCTTAGTGCAGTTTTTGTGTTCGGATTTCTGTGTCCTGACAATTCATGTTACAGGTTTGCTTATGTGTGTGTGTGTGTGTGTGTGTGTGTGTGTGTGTGTGTGTGTGTGTGTGTGTGTGTGTGTGTGTGTGTGGACTGGTAATCTCAGTTGTTTAGAGCGGCAAGGTTTTCATAAAAGAATCAGAAGGTCGTAGGTTCGAATCCCAGACCATTAGGTTACTGTGAGGTACAATTAAGCAAGGTACCGTCCCCATCACTGCTCCCCGGAGGCCGGTATGGCCGCCCACAGCTGGACGGTCTATGCAAAGGCTGCATTTGGCTCGTAGTTCACTGGATGTTGATGTTGAAGTGACAAATAGTCACTTTAGTTTCATTTTCACTTATTATTTCAATGGAACAAACAGATGTGAACACCGACACGGCCGCATTATCAGTATTAATATATAGCTTTTAAATTAAGTGCAACTGCAGGCAACTTTCTTAATATATAAAATTCTTTTTTTTTTTTTTTTCAGTTTCCTAAAATTAACAGTGTGTGTGTGTGTGTGTGTGTGTGTGTGTGTGTGTGTGTGCACGCGTGCATCTCTGGCTTGTTACCTGACTTACCTGACTTGCTTTCTCTTACATCATGATGTTAAAGCAGTGGTCGGCAGCCGGTCTTCGGGGTGATTACAGCATGGCTGAGAGTGAACCTGTTGACTAATTAGAGCTGTGAAAGGTTACAGATGGATCAGCAAAATGGCAGGCAATTAAAAATCTCCCCACCAGAGCAGGACTAGTGTGAACTCTCCTTGCCAACTTTTCACACTCAACTTTAACTCTCCGTTGCCTAATCCTTCATCCCTCTTGCCTAGCGGTCTCGCTCTGGACTCATGTCCACCTTTAAACTTCTCGAACGAGTAAAAATACATCAGAGTCACAACACCAAGCAAGGGTTTGTTAGTTAGCAATGCTTGAAGGCTCCACAATGTGCACTTTCAAAATGCAATCATACATGCAGGAGTTAAATGCAGACTGTGGGTGAGGCACTGACAGACTTTTTCCTGAATAAGGACAAAAAACAGACTCAAAATAAGTGTTTGAGGTTTGAATGCTGGAAGAGAAGCCACACAACATTTTCCAACCCAACCCAATATAGTGGAAATCAATTCTTTAGAAGATAGATAAGAAAAATCCCTTTTTTAGTTCCTTTTCTGTATGTTCAGGATTGGACACCGCCCCCTAGTGGGCGTCTTCTCTTTCAGTTATGCTTGCAAAATCACTAAATTGGAACTCGCTGTGATGAAACCCCAAAAATGCAGTTGAGTCAGAGCGCATCTGACATTAAAACACAAGCAGGTTCCAAATCTGCAGCTTGGGCTAGATGTAAATCAGCCCTGGTTTAGATCATTCTTAGGTTCTTCTAGCATGTTGGAGATGCTGTTTGTCCACAGAAGTCTTAAATAATCATCCAGGCGTTGGAGCTGCTTATCCTGAGTAGGATCGCAGGGTTGGGGGAAGGTGCTGGAGTCTATGCCAGAGCTGAAGTGCATGGGGGAGCAAAACTCTGGACAGATCGCCAATCCATTAGAGGACACACACAGTCCAACACACCCACACACAGTAACACCTTGGGGACAATGTAACAACTTTAATCAACCTGACGTAACCTGAAGGAAACCCAGAGTTAGAGATCATGCAAACACAGGAAGGACCCAGGCTGTACATCCAGGACCTTCTTACTGTTCATGCCATCCCGTAATAATGACCACCTCGTCATTTAATAGCAGCAGAATAAGAACGGGGCCTATTTGTAGAACTACAGAGGAACATAGAAGGGTTCAAATATCAGTTTGGCACCTTTTGAAAACCTTACAATTCTATAAACAGCACTGTGGACAAGTCGTCCCTCATTTCTTCATGTCTTGCTTCCAAAGATCCAGACTTTCTTGTATTTTAATGTTCATTTGAGGAACTGTTGTCCAGATCTTCCTGAAGGACAACGGTTTTGTCTCTCACTTTCAGTGCAGTCCTTGTCCCTGAGCAGCTTCAGAGACAGAAGCAATGCAGGTTAAATGCAAGAGTTTCATTTCAGAAGTTTGCAGGAGGTTCAGTTCACTGTGTGTTGTGCTTCACAGTGACTAATAGTCACTTTCATTTGACTTCATTTCAGCTATTGGTAAACCCTGAAAAATAACCAGCCTTCCAACGTTGATGGTGTCACAGACCCCATGTCTCTGTGTGGCTTTGTCCTCCCAGAACTTTCACAGTGTCACTCATTAAGTTTACATGTAGACCAAGGTTTCAATAAACAGCCTGGTGCAAGTGACACGGTCCGACTAAGGCTGAAGCTTAGCGGAATAAAAACTTGTGGTCCGGGCCAATGTGGAGAACCCTTATCCTGCTGTGGTGAGGCTGAAGGCAGGTTCAAGAGGTACTTCTCAGCAAAAAAATGCCCCTCAGAGTGTCATGAGACGTTTATCCATTTAGTTATAACACAAAGCAGCAGGAACGCTCCGACACTGGCTTGTATGTTTGCAGTTGAGTCACTGGGTGTTAGTTTCATGAGCACTGACAGGTTGGACAGCGTGGTATCAGGCCATCTGTGTCCACGGAGCCCGCGTTGCCGTGCTTCTGCCGCCGATTCGTGGCAAATGCAGCATTCGGCTTCTCAGCATTGGCCAGGACGCAGCTGCTCACAGCCATTGGGCTCTGTAATTACCGGCAGGTCGGTGTGTGAGAATGCTGTAATCGCGTCTGTCTCTGTGTTTTTGTGCATGATTGAGTTACTGGCATTTGAGAGCAAAGCGTGCTGTTTTCCCCCAACACATGACAAATGTGCAGTAGCCTGCTGCTCCAAATAACAAATCACACGCTCAAGTCACTCCCAGCCCTTGATATATGAAACCGGAATTATAGTGGCGCCCTGTAATTCCATGTTTTAAGTGTGTGTGGGGGTACAGAATGCATTTTTCCCTTTTTTATAAAAATAGCACAGAGAGCAGAAGCATAGTGGACACTGATAAACAACTCAGCCGCTGCTTCGTACCCGAGAAAATTGAATTTTTCATGCATTTGATGCCAATAATGGGCCTTTCACTCTTCAGTCCATATGCATGGTAATCAAGCCATTTTGGATTAGGACAGCAGTTTAGCCCCGCCCATTATCCATCAGCAGTTTTGCACTAACCATTTTGCCTACTAATCCAACCAATTTGTCTACTCGGGCAGCGGTGCCCTAGTGGTTAGGGAGTTTGGCCACAGGATCGGAAGATTGTGGGTTCAAACCCCTTACCAGCAGGTTGCCTGAGCAAGGTACCATCCCCATCACTGCTCCCCGGGCGCTTTCATAGCCGGCCCCTGCTGCACGGTGTTTGCATGGGTTAAATGCAGAGGTCCAATTTCGTTGTGGTTCACTATGTGCTGTGCTGTGACCTCGCTATGACAAGAATAGTCACTTTCACTTCGCTTTCACTTATCTCTATTCCTGCTCATACAGCACTCTGGCACCACCCATCCCACCTATACTTGTGTAGTCCTACCCTACACTATGTAAGCCCCGCCCATTCAGCCTACGGCGGTCTAGCACCAAGTCTGCCTATAGAAGTTTAGCCACACCCAATCAGCTCACAGCATTTAAGCAACCTGCAATACTCTAGTCTCACCTATACAGCCTCTAACAGTTTAGCCCCACCCTTACAACATGTAACAGTCTAGGGCCTAAAGCAGCTTAGCCCCGCCCACTGAGGCTGAAACGGTGCAGTGTTGTTACTGCACACAGCACATGGCAGTTATTCCGGATGGTCAGGAGACACTGACCAGTCAGGGCTGAAATTCCAGACCTGACACCACTTTTCAGCAGCTTTTCACTTTCACTTTCACTTTCTCTTCAAAAACATGGACGAAAAGAATAATGTTTCAATGCTTCAGTTTACACCAACAAGTGGACAAAGCAAGGAGCATGTTTAGAACCGATGCTTTAATGTTCTCCTTGAACAGCTCAGTTAGACTTTCTGCATCTTCTGCCAACCAGAGTGGCAGGTCAGAGAGAAACTGAAAGACACAAATCAAACTAATGTGAAGTTATCAGAACCAGGTTATGTATTAAACATCAGCGCTGTCCGACTGTGCCGCAGTACCGCGCCGTAAACAAAGAGCTGCTGCTTTTCGGGTTGTTTTCATCCCACACACTAACTCAATAATTAGTCGCTGCGGCGTTTTCAGGCGATGCTGGGGTTGCTTTGTGCCCGGGGCGATGTGTTGGCTGACTGATGGCAGGACCGGAGAGCGGGCCGCTTTATCAGAGCGATCTGCGGCGGGGTGAAGCCCCCGAAGAGCTCCTGGGCCTCGAGGAGCCCGGCTGGAAGATTCGAGAAGGTGTTTATTATTCAGCAACGGTTGAAGGTGCCAAGTCCGGGCAGCGTTACTCACACAGGTAATGATGCGTGCTGTTTGCCCATGACACCCCACCTGCCTCCTGTGATAAGGAGGAGAGAATGCCACAGAGCCAGAGAGAGAGAGACAGAAAGAGAGAGAGTAGGTGAGGATGGATGAGACGGCTCCTTTCCGATGAGTCCGATATCTATCAGCGCACCCTCACATGGAGCCACAGAAGAAGGAGGACACAAAGACTGAGTGGGTGTGAATGAATGAGGATCAAAAAGAATGGCTGGATTTTTCACAAAGGACAAAAACAAAAAGAAGAAATAAGGGAGCAGAAATGTTCACAGGAATTGAAGGAAAAGACATTTACGCCTGCTGTTCTTCAGGATGTTATAAGCTGAGGGACAAAAAGGGTTCAAACTTTTCAGACTCAAATATATATATATATATGGACATTAAAAGTAAATAAAATAATATATATAGTATGAGGCTTTACATTCATCAGCCATTAGTTATTAATTATTAGTTATTAGAAGATACACTCATATACATTTATGTATATAAATTGTTTCCACAATTATTAGGACCAGATCATCATTTTCCTGCATGTATTGCAACTCCAACTCCAAGCTATATAAACTTGAATGCTGATTGGATTTAAGCAGATCAGGTGCGTGTGTGTGTAATGAGGGGGTGTGGCCTAAGGAGATCAACATCCATATCAAGGTGTGCAGAATTATTAGGAGCGTCTTTTCCTCTTCGGGCAAAATGGGCCAAAAAAGAAATGAACTGACTCTCAAAAGTCAAAAATTGTAAAAAGTCTTTTTTGAAGATATCAGGTCGTGATCACAGAACCATCAAACGGTTTGTCGTTAACAGTTAAAAGAGTCGCAAGGAACGTGTTTGAAAAAAAAACAAAAAAACACACAAATGAACTGCTAAAGATTTGAGAAGAATCGAACATGAAGCTACCAGGAACCCATGATCCTCCAGCGCTCATATTCCAGAAATGAACCTACCAGGAGTGTCCAGAAGCACAAGGTCTTCAGTGTCAGAGATGTGGAGAAGATTAGGAAGACTGAAACCGACCACCACTGAGCAAGACACATCAGCTGAAACATCAAGAAACTGGACGCTGGACCAA
>CM029376.1:686142-701142 GCA_017165825.1 Hepsetus odoe
ACCAGGTCAACTGAACTACAGCTTATAAAAGATTAACAGGGAGGAACATTTCAGTGCTAAGCTCTCCAGAGTCACCTTGAGGTAATTAGATGACGCTTTGGGAGCCCTGCATTAATCGAAGACTGTGGGTTTGGTATATAGAGCTGGCTATAAATTATCAACACTACAGACCCTTCAAAACTCACGTCCTCGTGTTGCTCCGACAGAACCCACATCCATCAACCCGCCTTTCAAATCCAGCTTTTAAAGCGACATCTTCAGCGCTGAGCATTTTACATCCGCGATCAACCAACGAGCAGCCGACCGACAAAAGCAGCTTCCGTCGAGAGCCGCATGAACGACAAACGACTGACTACGACGCTCGGTTTTTGCAGATTTTGTATAAACTGACACACATGGACTGTTTCATGATATATACTTATCATGCACAAAGGTTTTGAGACGGGTTTTGGCTTTTATAAAGTTTGCTGCTTTAGCATTTTTTGGATCTTTCTGGGCAGATGTTGCTATGGGAACTGATGGTGAGTTATAAGCATGTCATGTTTCGAAGGATTTTATTCACAATTACATTACGTTTATGTAAAGAGTCAATAATTGCAGGGTTGGCTCTTCGTTTTCAAGGCCCTCTGCACCACTCCTGAACGGCGCCGTAAAATTTGAGCCAACTTGACTGATGGAGAGAAGGTAGCTTGAAAGAGGGCCGCATTTAATAGGAAGAGCGATTCGGGAGGATGGAGACGGAAAGGGAGACAGAACAAGAAGAGGCAAAAGAAAGGATGATAAAGCATACCTGTGTCAACATTTTGTATAGAAATATAACTCATTTAACATGAATATGACACTTATTTATGTATGTCATATACATTTTAATATATATATATATATATATATATATACTCAATGACTATGTCTTTTATGTCTTTTCAATGACTTTTACACTTTGATACATGCAAAACAGCTATTAAGTGTATATATGACATATTTATATATAGATATATTGTCTGTGTTTATCATTTCTATATATATGCACTCATATTGATCACGTTTCTGATACAGGAAACACGATTTCATGACCTGGTATGGGGTGATTTAAGAATGGGAATCATTTGAACAAGCTTACATGGCTTCTCTAATGTGTTGCTGCTAGACTTCGTGGAGATCACCCGTGTTCTCGCGTTCAGTCCACATGAAGCTTGCTGGAATGAAAGTTTGAAAGTCAGGGCTCAAACTGGGGTGGAATCTAGATGGCATGCGGTCATTCTCGCTGTGCCGAGAGTGCTTCCCGTGCCTGTATATAAGGGATGTTTATGTGCACAAGCGGTTTCCGTAGTTCTTAAACAAACTCTGGCAAAGTGTTAACAGAGTGGCTCGCTCAGATGACGGTTGGCAGAATTTCAGAAGACTAACGTTTCATGCACCAACTGGCGTTAACAATGGCAACAGCGCTGCACCTCTAATCCTGCCACTGAGGAACGTATGGAGATAGTGCAGTGAGGGGCATGTGCTGATTGGAAATCTCTCCACAAACCACACGGCAAGCCGTTATTGCTTGTACCACTGCAGCCCACGCCCCGACATCCCGTCGTCCTGTTCAGGATTTTATTTAGTCTAAAACATTGCAGCATTGGATCAGCTTTCGGAGATTTTGGAAGTCAACGCCGTTACAGCGCTTACAGTCGGCTTCGGTGCATACAAGTTTGATCCTTGGTAGAAACAATGTAAAACAATAGGCTTTGAGTTTTGAAATTTATATATATATATATATATATATATATATATATATATATATATATATATATATATATATTATTAACGTGTCGGAGTTCAGGATTCCATGCAGGTAAACTAGAAAGTTTTAAGGATGGGCCTGAAGTACCAAGTGCAGCATTCAGATCATCTTCCTTGCCTCCATGGATCAGGAAAGTTCATCCAGGACATCCCGCAGGGGTTTGATTAGATTCAGATTCAGATCCACTACCATCAGGGAAAACCCTTGAGCAAGGTACTGCCCACTGTCACTGGTCCCCGGGCACTTTCAGTAGCTGCACCCTGGTGCACGTGTGTATGGGGGAGGGTTAAAATGCAGAGGTTGTCATTTCGTTGTGGTTCACTGCGTGCTGTGCTCTGTACGCACAATGATGGGGTTAGTCACTTTCACTTTCACTTCATCTGCCTCTGCCAGCTTCCCATAGTGCATCCTGGTGCTGTCTTTTCTTCAGGTATTCATTCATCTGGCTGTCCACAATGTGAAAAAGAAAAATATATATATTAATCAGATCAGCCAACCTTCTTCCATCGCTCCATTGGTCCTGTTCTGATATCCATTGTAGGAGCTTTTGGACAGGGGTCAGCATGGGTACTCTGGGTACTATGGGTCTGCAGCACCATGCGCAGCTACACCATGTGTTCTGACACCTTTCTAGCAGAACCAGAAACTTCTTTTGGTAGTTGCAAAGTTGCTCCTCTGTGAGACCTGGACCTCAAGAGCATGTGATTATTTTGCTCATCCTCCTTCCTTGGAACCCTTTAGTAAGTAGATATTATGGTCCTTGTCAAATTGTTCCTGCTTCCAAATCATCAACTTAATGAACTGTTCATTTGCTGCATAATGTCTCCCACCCGTTCAGAGGTCTCACCGTAATGAGAAACATTGTTATTCTCTTCACCTTTCAGGCGTTTGAAGGTAGCTGATCAGTGCACATGTGAAGGGGAATATTTTCATGAGTACAAAGGACAGTTTGCATTGAAATATTCTCTTTACATATATATATATATATATATATATAGTGGATGTGAGAGGGATGGTGGAGTGAGAAGGTTCTGCCTCCACTTTACAATGACAGATGGTCTGGAAATGCCAAAATGTCCCCTAAATGAAAGTGTTGGTCTGCCCTGTGATGCACTGATGACCTGTCCATGGTGATTCTCTAACTTTCTCCCCATAAACACATCGGACCGGCTCCTGTGAGCCTCAGTTTTGGTCAAAAAATGAATGAATCGTTATAGAAACAACCAACAGCTGAAATGTTTGTGGTACAAAAGGCAAACCTGAGCGAAGCTTTTACATTTCTAACATTTTTCTTATTTTTTGTACATTTCTGTTGCTTTCTGGTCGTGCAAAGGACTCGGAGTTCTTCACACCGTGAGGGTGAGGACTGACTCACTTGTTCCGGCACTTAGCACGTAGGTAGGAACTTATGGCTCTAATTACTGGCTGATGAACCCTGATTCGTGAAATTCACACATCAGTGCTTAAAAAAATTGTCATTTCAAGTGCAAAGCGACAAAGTCACTGATCAGAGTCAAATGTCATCAAGTCAAGTCAAGAAGGCTATTTCAACCATTTACAAAGTAAACTGTGAGATGAAACAACGTTCCTCCAGGACCATGGTTCTACACAGGACTAAGAAATTTAAAGCATGTAGAAGATGCTCTTATCCAGAGCGACTATCAGTTCCTGATTACAGGGACAGTCCCCCTGGAGCAAACTGGGGTTAAGGGTTTTGCTCAAGAACCCAATGATGGCAGTGATGGAGGTGGGACTCGAACCTGCAACCTCTTGGCCCATAGACAAGTGACCCACCGCTAGACCACCACCTAAACAATCGGACTTCCCTGGGAGTTCTGCAGACAAAATGGTTGAAAAGAAAAGAAACGCGTACTGACTTGTGTTCTGTTCCATCGACGTGATGTATGCATAAATTGATTGCTTTTGTTTATCATTATGGCTCTTTAGATAAGGTATGAATAATGTAATGTAGTGCTGGAGAAAAAAAAAACAATAAAAAAATTGCTAGCAGAGTTTCCTTCTAGCCTAAATGAGAAGCTCTTGTAGGGTTGACTTAATAAGCACCAGCGACAGTGATGGATGGCCACTCCACAAGGATAGACACACCAATTGTTCTTGCAATAATGGTTTCTCCTGAAGTGGATTAATCCAAGCAGTGGACATTTTTTATGCGTGTGAGAGAGCATGTGTCTTTATAAAGGACGTGGCATGAAAATAAGACCAAGATTATTTTAAATTGTCAGCATCTCTCTGATCGCTTTAGAAGGAGGGCTGATTAAGAAGTTGGACTCACATCTTCTCCTCCCAAAACTTCTGAGACCGAGCTCACATTTCACTCAGCGTGTAGGTGTGTTTCTCTGAATCTTCATCACATCTTTGCTACTGGTCCTAATTAGAAGCTTGAACCGAAAACCGGAAACCTTGATATAATTCACCGCCATTGCAGCTGTAAGCTCCACCAACACAAAGGCCAAAACGTTTTTCACGTTTCCCGGCAGCGAGGCTCCCACAAGATATGGGGTTGATATAGATATCAAACAATATTACGGGACTGGTTCTCATTCCTTGGTGTATGATCACAAAAAATGGATGCTTTAGTGGGTGCATCAACCAGATTAACGGCGAAGCTGAAGGGAATTTGATGTCCGATGGGGTTTTGGGCCCAAAACCAGCATATCCGTTTCATCTGACTTCAGAGCAGAAGTATCAGTGCTCAGAGACAAGCTTTCAGGCCTCGGTATTTCTTCGTCTGCTCTCTCTGATATGTGGATTGAGTTGCAGGAACTTAAAAGGAACGTGTATAAATCTCCAGCTCTGGGTCCTGCATTGGTGCCTAGTAAAAAAGCAATGGGGCCTCAAATTGATCCCTGAGGAACACTGCTGAGAATCTTCATCTACTCGGAGCCGTCTCTCTCTAATTGTTCAAACTGATACCCATCTGATAGGTAGTCCCTGCTGCAGGGGGGACTCTGAGGACCGACACAAACACAAAGACGCTCCGCAGCATGGCAGCGTGTCTCCCTTTAACATCTTATCTGTGTTTGTTCCCATTTCGATCACTATCTCAGCTGTACTGACCCTCACTGTTATCTACAGGGGAAGGACTCTGCTGTCCTTCCACTGATTGGTTCAGCTCAGCTCCAACACCCTCCCCGCCCCCTCCAACCAGCACAGAACAATCAATGCGAATCTATGCCTTTGCTGCATGCAGCAGTGAGGCTTTCCAGCAGCTGAAAACAAGCAATAGCCAGCAGTGAAGTCAAGAGAGTCGCAGAGCGTTTTCATGTATTTTGTTTAGATCTCTGCCAAACTATCTTGCTGTACATCTGCGTGCGAGCACGAGTGTGAGTAATGTATGTACGTGGGCGTGTGTACTAAAATGAAAGTTTCAAATTTTGCAAAAAGAAGAAAGAGGCAGAGCTTTCAGAATATTATCTCAATTGCAATTCCAGCATCCTAAAGTCGATCAAAGGCCCACAAAGGCTGGATATCTCGCTGCTTTCTGCACGGGGCAAAATAAATGTGCAATATAGAGTTTTTCCCCCTTGAACACGGCGAGAAATATGGCCCCACTTTAACAGTGGCTTGCTTTGGTAATAAATGGTTTCCCCCGTAGAGATTGCCGCATGAAAGGGACATGAGCATATGTCAATAGGGAGTCTCTGTTACAAGTTTTAATGTGTTGCACAAATCACTTCAGCTAATGACCATGACGCGGCTGGCAGGGCCCACGAACCGCTGTGGCCGATAAAATTGATCCAGCGTCTCCGGAGAGCATTCCGGTCTCTTTACCTGCTAATACACAGATCTACACAATGCTACACTGAAGGCACTGGAGTCCCACTCCGATAATAATGCTCACGCTGGAGAAAAGAAACGGCATGATGAGAGTAATGGTCCTGAATAAGCGCGTCAATAGCGAGTTAGCCTAGAAGTGGAGACCCGTGAATGGGCCCAGGGTCTGTTTGGATTGCAAGCCGGCACAGAGTGAAATCACCAAATGGCAACTGGGGCGAATCCTCCCTCCTCTTTCTCTCCACCGCTGACTGTTGGTTTGTGGCTTTGCATCACCATGACGAGCAGAACAAGGACCAGATGGCTCTCTCTGAGAGTGTGTGTGTGTGTGTGTGTGGGTGTGTGTGTGTGTGTGGGTATGGGCAGGCATGTTTGTTTTACGATCTCCAACAAATGGCGCGAAGGCTACCCAGAATTGACTGCCGGATCCTCACCGCAGAGGGTACCTGAGTCCCGACCCCTTGGAGGCCTTTTAACGCGGTTTAGCGCCGGCGTGAGAAGTCTCCCCAACATTTGTTGTCTTCATCTCTAGCATCTGTGTATTTATTTGCCTTCAAATAACAATGGCTGCAAACGCAAACAGGATCGCTGCACGTCTCGGGTGTTCTGGAGTAACCTCGGGGGCGCTGAAAGATTTGCTCTGAGCCTCTGCCATGCCTGGAGAACCATGTGCGAGGACGGGTCCACCTGCGAGAGCAAATCAAACGGAGTTAATCTTCTCCCATTACCGCTGGAAACAGACCTCGGCCCCTCTGTCCCCAGCTTTTGAAAACACTCCCAGACTTTTGTACCCTCCGAATGCCCACGGGATCGGGTTACGCAGGCCTCAATATATTTGGCAGCAAACAAACGACTCAGTTTACCGCCATTCCTCTTAGCAGTATTACTTACATTTATCTCTCGTTCTTCAGAGGGTTTTCAGCTGGATCCAAGGTCAGGAGAGTGCACAGGACACTCGGAGCCTGGGAGGGAAGTTTCATCCCTGAAGTTTCTTTCTTTTTTTTGTTCTCTTTTGACTTACTTTCCACTTTCTTCTGGACTTTTTGGCAAGTGGCACTCCCAACTGCTGCAGCATATGGTGGCTGGGGTCCTGGGAGTGAGGTGTAGCTGTCTGTGCATGTGCCAAACTTTAATTACTCACTCGTTAGTACCCAGGTGGCACTTGCGCTTGACACAAACCACACACTCACACACATAAAGGTTACAGACACCACTCCTCCAATCCAATAGCAGCAGCAGCAGCAGCCCACTCAAAACCAACACATAAAAAAAGCAGCAGGAGGTCAATTAGCTTCAGCATGTTTCTGTTTCTGCTGATAACAAGCAGGTAAAGATCCCATTTGGATGCCTGATCTCATCTTTGTTGAGATGTTAAAGGTTGTAAAGCAGTCATTCTTTTCCGAAGCGCTTGAACCGAGTGCAAGAGTGTGCGTGATGTAAGGAGTCACAGAAGAGACGTGCAAGATCTTTAGGCACTGCTAGTGCACATTTTTATTTCCCAAAATACCAGCAATGCGAATGCGCTCTCATAACACAGCGCTTAAAGTCCAGTTATGAGTTCAAACGTATCAGCGCTTTCAATACTCAGGGTTAAATATACATTTTTCTAATAGACGGAAAGATTGAAGATGCTGAGATTTGCGGTGGGTGCGATGAAGATGGAAGGGATCAGAAACGAGAGAATTAGAGCTCATTAGAGGTTGGACAATTTGGAGACAAAGTTAGAGAAGCAAGATTGTGCTGGTTGGGACATGTCCGGAGGAGAGACGAGGAGTTTGTCCAGAGAGGGATGTTGAGCTGCCAGGAAAGAGGAGAAAAGTGAAAGTGAAAGTGACAACCCTCGTCATTGCGAGGTCATGGCACAGCACACATGAACCACAACGAAATTGGACCTCTGCATTTAACCCATGCACAGTCAAACCCGTGCAGCAGTGGGCAGCTATTGAAAGCGCCCGGGGAGCAGTGATGGGGACGGTACCTTGCTCAAGGGTACCTCAGGGCAACCTATTGGGAAGGGGTTTGAACCCCCCCGGTGGAGGAAGAGGAAGGAAAAGAGGAGGTTTATGGATGTGGTGGACATGCAGGGAGTTGGTGTGAAAGAGGAAGATACAGAGGACAGGAAGAAATGGAAACTGATCATCTGCTGTGGGGACACAGCTGAAGAATAGAATAAGGGGTCAGTTTTATTTTGTAAAAGTCGGGTTCTGTGCAGAATCATCGCTGTAACCGCCAGTGCCGGAGTCATCTTTTTTGTGTTTAATTGGCCAATCAGGCCCTCTCAAATTAGCACAGTGAGCTGGTTTTGTGTGCAGACACTTAAGCAGCTCACCGTAATGAAAGCAAATTCTAAAAGGTCCTAAAAGAAAAACCTCCTGAATGCAGTGAAAACTGAGAAGGAAACTAATTGTATAAAGTGTGTAGGTGTGTTTAAATAGCACGGCTCTGTGAGGGAACGTCATTAAATGCTGATCAGATTGGAAAGCAGAGAACGGAGAGAAACTGGGGCGAAGTAAACTTGCATAAATTCTAAAATGATCCTTTGAGTTCGGGCTCAGTGCATAACGTCTGGGAAAGATTTTTATCCTCCATTTACTAATGCATAAGCTTCGGTCTCGTTTATGGTTCCTTTACTCTTCCGCCTCTACGTCCACGGGTGGAAAAGTTTTTGAAATGGCAAACAGTGATGGAGGAGGTTGTCATAGTGAAGGACAGATTGGACAGTGTTGTGGAGGACCGTGGTCTTTGGGGCCAATAAATATATTATATATTTGGACCTCTCCTTAAAAAAAAACTAATGATGGTCTAGAAAGTGTAGTGAGATAAAGAGCAGAGCTGAATAGAGAAGGTTGTTCCCCTAGATGTTCCTAAACAGGTGGGTGTACAGTTGATGCTTGAATACAGCAAGGGATTCAGCAGCTCTGACCACAAGAGGAAGTTCCTTCCACCAATGAGGAGCCTGGACCGAGAAGGCGAGCAGTGCTTGATGTTCTGAGAGGAGAAGAGACGCGTTGTTTGAAATGTGAAGTCGAGTAAAAGTGCAAGGCTGTTCTTGGCCTTGAGATAGGATGTCGGTGGTTGGTAGAAGGGTGTGCTAGCCAGAGTATCTAAAGATGTAACGTTAATTAAGCAATGAAGCTTTTTTCACCAGCTTGAGGAGGGAAGGTCGCCACCATAGTCCCAGTCGAGGAGTCACTTTTAGAGAGGACAGAACAGGAGCCCAAAAAAAACCAAAAAAACAAGTAAACCAATTAAAAGCGAGTGAGATTCCTGGAGAAAGTGTGATTAATAGTTTAAAGGCTGGGCATTGTCTCCCTGCACAGAAATTCACAAAAACTTCATGTTATGTTCCTGCTGCCAGGCCTCCTTGAGGGCATTTTGATTTCTGCAGAACAATTACGGAGAAGAACGGAAGAAGGAAAGGGAGACAGAAGCTGAAGGGGAATGAAAGACTGATGTCAGAGCCTTTTAAAATAAAGGTCAAAAGTGGTTCCTAGGAGAGAAGAACCTCTGATTTTCCAAAAGCATCTCCTGCATGTCTGCAGTCTCGGCTCCAAAACTCAAATCGTTTTCAGGATCGTAAATCTGCCTAATCAGCAGGATCTGGTGATTCCTACCATAATTTTGCACAAAGGTCAAGGGTTTTCATCTCTGTGTTGGGCAACCTGCTGTAAGTTGTTCTTTAAAGAACATTTTGAACATCCAGGAACCAAAATATGGTTCTAAATATCAACAAAATAGGTATTTTTAGGCAAAGAACCCGATCTAGGTTTATGGAGCAGAATATATGGAGCCCATTTTTGCAAAATGGGATCAAGTCTCATGGATGATTAGTCCATGAAAGAACTTTCTGTTGGTAGAGGTTTTCTGTTCTTTCACTAAGCACTTGGAGAAGTGTTCAAACGCTGAGGCAGAGCGATGCAGCTCCAAGGAAAAGGATACTGCAAAGAGTTTCTTGCATATTCCAAAGCCTTGTTGAATGTTGTTCTTTCATTTTCTGCCAAAAGAAAACACTATGAAGGTCATGTCGACCTTCTAAGGCAGAAAAGATGGTGTGTGCTGGAGTGTGAGGGAGGGAAAGAAATGTAATGTAGCCCTGATATCTGCAAATTACTGCTGTTTCTCCTTCAGTTACAGTGTTGGGAAAAGCTCTTTCCAGCTAATGAGCGTTCATGTGATTATGAAATTAAATAAAAGCATTTTCTCATTTACTTAAGCCTTCTATGCAGCTCCTTAGATTTCCAAATTTAAGCCTTAAATTATAAGATTACGGGAACAGAAGACAAGCAATGAGGTTAAATGACATTAGTTTTAATGCAATTAATGTGGTTTGAAGCATAAATTGGGAGGAAGGTCTAACTTTTAAATTGATGAACTCTTTATCATTTTATTAACTCTTTCTTTCCCTCAGCAAGAGCTTCAGGGACAGGAGGGGTCTAGTGTTTAGGGACAAGACCCCCGGATTGGAAGATCATGGCTTTGAATCCCAGATCAGTAGGTTGTGCTAAAGTACCGCTGAGCAAGGTACCGTCCCTGTCACTGATCCCCAGGCACTGGATATGGCCCAATGCTTCAAGGTGTATGTGGGTTAAAAGCAGACGTCGCATTTAGTTGTGGTTCACCGTGTGCCGTGTTTCACAATGACACCTAGTCACTTTCACTTTCACTTGGATGTGAGTCCACTTCAATCTGAAGGTAGAACTTGTTTCGGTGCTTCAACTAATTAAAAAAAATAATTTTAAAACATTTAGATTTTATTGATTAGATCATGTAAATACAACGTACTGCTTTTGAAGTTGTTATATTAGTTAGAATGTGTATTTTTTGTTAAATCACCACTAAAACACTCCAGTCTCCTCGTCCTAAACCACAGTTAATTGTGTGCAGGGGTTCACGGAGGACATGCACTAGTGGTGGACAGTGGACAGCAGAGTTTTGCATTTCTGAAGTTCATCTGAGGCTTCAGATCATTCAGCGGGAAAAATGCATCACAAATAGATTCTCATTAAAGAAAAGTCATTAGAACCGTGGGCCACCGCAGAGTGATAAGATCAGACGATCCTCAATGTCCCGGAAACAAAAAACAAAACGTTCAGAGCAAATTCGTTAAAAAATCTGCCCAGATTTGTTCAAAATGTATAAAATGCAGCCCAAATTCATTAAAACAATCACAATTCAGCTTTAGATTTGTAAAAAAATAAATAAAAAAGAAGGCTACAATTATTAAACAATACAAATTCAGCCTACGTAGTAAAAAAAAAAAATCTGCCCAGATTTTTTTTAGGCAAAGATCATAATTTTTTTTTTAAATCAGCAAAAATAGCAAATTTTGGAAAATTCTGAATATGCAGAAAACTTCAGCCAAAGGAAAAAAAAATTCAATTATTCATTAAATAATGGATCATTAAAAATTAAGTTAAGCTGATTATTTTTAATAAATATATTTTTTGAACTCCTCAGAAGTGAGAGTATGTTGTTAGAAGCCACGTAAGCAGGTCAGTTTGAGTTTGGAGGTCAGTGGGTGAGAAGACACTCTACAAACGAGATGTTCTAAAGAAGTAAACTTTAGGCAGGACTCGGGGGTAGAGGGGGTGATAGTTTGGGGGCAGGGTGGAGGTGAGAGAGTGAGAGAGTGATCAGGACGCTGATAGTTTAACAGCGGGGATGAACTTCCAGCAAATTAGAAAAAGTCCCAGATTAACAGCATCTGAGCTTTGATGTTTCTCTCCCACAAGCCTGGGTTTGAACGTCGGGCTGAGAGGCTGGGAGTGTGTGTGGGCAGTGTGTGTGTGTGTGTGTGTGTGTGTGTGTGTGTGTGTGTGTGTGTGTGTGTGTGTGTGTGTGGGACTCCTGGGGCTTCAGCTCAATATTTCACTCACAAACAAACCATTTGCTTTCTTTCACCGCAAAGTATCATCCATCTCTTTATCCTACACTCCTTCACTCAGACCCATCCCTTCTGCTGCTCTCTCTCTCTTTCTGTGTCCATCTATCTCTCTCTCTCTGTGTCTCCTCCTGTCTCTGTTTTCTTCTCTCTCTGTCTCCTTTATCGCCCTCTGTTTCTCTTTATCTCTCTTCTCCTTCTCTGATTTCTCCTTCCCTTTCTTTTCTTCGACCTCTTAACTCTTGCTCTCTCTCTCTCTCTCTCTCTCCATCCTTCTATCTCACTTTCCTCCGATTTTCCTATTCCTATTTTTGCCTTCAACCTCCATGTCCTCATGCTTTTTCTCGTTTTTCATCCTTCCTCTCTCTGTCCTCTTTCTTCCTGTTCTCTCTTTCTTTCTCTCTCTCTCTCTCTCTCGCTCTACCTGTCTGCTTCCTTTCTCCGTTAATACATTCTTCTAAACGCCCCTTTCTCTTTTTTATACTCCTCTCTTTCTCTATTACTCAGTCTCTCCATTTCCGTCTCTTTATATCCATCTCTTTTTTTATTATCCTCTGACCTCTTTTCTTTTTCACCTTCTCCACGTCTCTCATTCTGTCCACTCAAAGGTCGTGTCCTGTGTAATGTGGTGTAAAAAGGGGGGGGTTCACTCCCCCAACAAAACCCTGCAGGCATTCTGGAGAGGATCACAGCATGTGTGTGTGTGTGTGTGTGTGTGTGTGTGTGTGTGTGAGTGTGTGTGTGTTTGGGGGGGTGTTCTTCTGTGAGTGATTCAATTGATAAGACATACAGCCCAGAATACCCCCACACCACACACACACACACATTTCACTCAAGCTGTAGGAGTGTGGGAGGTATGAAGCTTATTTTGTGCAAAGAAATTGACAAAAAAGAGCCAAAAAATGGAATAAAATATTAAAAAAAGACTAATTCTAGGTCCAGTGGATGGTTATGAAGCTGCTGCCTCTTCATTCAGAGCCAGAAATGATTTAAAAAGAGGAAAATAAATAAATGATCCAATAGTGGAAAGATATATATATATATATACATGTACATATGGCGTGAAACGTTTGGAGGTCAGGATGAGTCTGCGTGTGAATAACGGCCGTCCTGTCGTCTGTCTCCCTGTATGTTTAACTAATCCACTGTAAGAAACAGGCGAAATGTCACATCTACAAAATGTCAGCTCCATCCGCCGTCCGCTGCTGAGTCACACACACAATCAAAGCAACTCATCCCACACTCACTGAAAGAAAGGAAACTGGAAACAACAGCGTTCTCTGGATGATCAGAGCCGGTCCCAGAGCTTGATAAAGCGCCGCAGTGTGTGACGGTGCACTCAGCTTTCACTGGGGTTTCACAGCTGGACCGCTCTCAGTAACAGGTCTTAGAGAGAGAGAGAGAGAGAGAGAGAGAGAGGAGAGAGAGAGAGAGAGAGAGAGAGAGAGAGAGAGAGAGAGAGAGAGAGAGAGAGAGGCCTAAATGTCAGAATACACACAGAGTCTTTCAGAGGTTCACCTCCAACATCTCTCTCTCTCTCTCTCTCTCCTCTCTCTCTCTCTCTAAGCTTTCTGTCCTCTTCACTCTCTCCTCTCTGCTTCACTCTTCACTTTTCACTAATATCCTCATTTCTGTCTCTTTTTATTCTCATGTTTTTTCTAATTTCTCTCTTCCATCCTCTCCCTTTCTTTCTCTCTCATTTGCTTTCTCTATTTTCTTCTTCTTTTATATTCTCTCTCTCTATAAGATATCTCCCCCCTATGCTCTTCTTCCTTTTGTTTATTTTAAAGAGAGGGAAAAGAGACAGAGAGAGAAAAAGAGAAATGGATAAGCAGTCAGAAAGCAAATATACAGACATAAAGATGGGGCATAGAGAAAGATAGAACAGAGAGAGTGAGAGAGAGAGAGAGAGAGAGAGAGAGAGAGATACAAAATGGAAAGGATAAATGAGGAGTGTAATATCTGAGCCCGGAGCATTTAGATTATTAGTATTGAAACTGGCGCTGTTTAATAACTCGCCCCGTGTGGAAAGGAGGGAGGTGGTGCTCAATCCACATCTGTTTCTGGTTCGGATTGATTGTAATTCATTTCAGACCTTTCACATTACTGTTCTTAAAGAAATGTCTGCAACAGCTGATCACAGATCACTTCATATAATGTACATAAATTGGAGAAATGGAGAAGAAAGGTTTTGTTCCAGCAGTGATTAAATGCATGTACAGCACTAAGATGGGAAGTAATTAAGTAAAGGTACTGACTTATACTGTACTTACTGTACTTAAGTATCTGTACTTGCTTCCAAAAAATTTTTTCAATTAAAAAAAAAACCCTTACTTTAGTCTCAAGATAAAATCCTCCATTATATTCATTTTTCATCACCTTCCCAACATCCAGACCCGTTTCAGACCTAATGGACACGAAATCATCAAACATGTCCCTCAGTACATTCCTGTACTTTTACTGTACACTCTCAGTACATCCTGTACTTTACTTTGCAATTCCTTTTTCAGCAAGATTCTCAGCACTTTATCACACCAGTACATCTCTCCTGTACTTTACTTTACACTCTCAGTACATTCCTGTACTTTTACTGTACACCTCAGTATATTCCTGTACTTTTACTTTATACCTCAGTACATTCCTGTACTTTATAATTTTTATAATTTCATACATTCCTGTACTTTTACACTCTCTACTGTACCTTCACAATAATCAGAGAAGGAACTGCATCAAAAGACCAGACTTTATCACTTATTTAAGACATTCGGAAGCCACAGTTTTATAAATCATAAAGGTGCCAGACACAGTTCTGTGGAGTGATGCCATAGCAGAACCTAAGCAACCTTTTCTTTCTGTCCATCACTTCACTGCGCTTTGCTAGCGTTGTGAGATTTAATTATAAATATGATCATAAATATCAGCTACATTCTGATTACTGCTGGTTTTAATACATAACATTATATAATAGTGATATAACAGTTAAAATACAAAGAACACAAGCACATCTCATTTTCATTCTTTCTCTCTTTCCTCTTCTCTCTCTTTTCTCTTTCTCTCTCTCTCTCTTTCTCTATCTCTCTTCTCTCTCTCTCTCTCTCTGTGTCTCTTCTCTGTTTTCTCTCTCTCCTTCCTTTCCTCTCTCTCTCTCCCCTCTCTCTCTCTCTCTTCTCTCTCCCTATCTCTTCTTTTGTCATGCTACCCCCCTCCCCACACCAGAACACACAGAACACCTGGGAATCCGCTCTAACATTCCTCTCTCGCTCCGCTTATCGTTTTTCAGCGCCTTGTCGCTGCAGACGATACGGCTGGGGCCCCCAGGGGTCCACGGAGAGCAGCCAGGGGCCTGATGAGCCTCCACACAAACTCCTCACTGCAGACGCAGACATCTGACATCTGGCAACCACACTCCGACACCGACATACACACACACACACACACACACACACGCCTTCAAAGTATTCTCCACAGTGAAACATTCTGAGGTGAGAACAGACAGGAGATCAGCAAAAAAAGCTCTTATTTCTCCATCTTTACT
>CM029376.1:703642-706142 GCA_017165825.1 Hepsetus odoe
TATAAACATGTATTTTATATAGCTATAGAACGAAAGATGAATAAAATATAATTCAAAATGTCTGAAAACTCCTTTAATAAAGAATAAAGAAACTTCTTATTTTTAATAAAGGTTTCTTTTGGGAGGGAAACAAGTTCGCAAACTCTAGACCTCCTTAAATCTGGGCAATGCTCTTTCTTTTAGTGTCAGAGTTGATCGTGAGTACTTCAGCGATAATCTTATGTAAATTCACTCATCGCAGGCAATTACATTTTTTCTATTTTGTGACTTTTTGCACTTTTTTCCCTCCCAGAAGAAACAAACTCGTGCATGTAAACGTGCAGAACATCTTTTCTACTCCCACTTCAAAACTGAAGGCCTGGCTGAGCAAAACAATAAACACATATAGGAGGCTGTTAGTTTATACGGTTATCATTAAGTTTATTGGTCACCTTCTGGATTAAGGTAGATTGGGTGTGTGTGTGTGTGTGTGTGTGTGTGTGTGTGTGTGTGTGTGTGTGTTGAGTGTGTTTCTCTTGCACTTGGTGCACCTTCCATATTTGCCCCCTTTATTGAAAATGGACCCTTATTTGGCTACAACACTTAGAATTACCAGGTTTCTAAATCTAGATTATCTCTTCTTCTTCTCTTTCTCTTTCTTCTTCTTTCTTCTTCTTCTTTTCGCCTTTACATGTATATCTAAGTGAAAAAGGATGTGATGAAGTTGAGATAAGGCTTTCATTACATTAAGACCATTAAGTTTTGATGGCCAAAAGCTATGACTCCCGCGCCCCGGACACTAGAAGCGCGAAACTAAGTAATGGAGACCACACTTCCCGTAGAGAGATAAAAAAATGGAAAAACAACGAAAAAGGTATAATATATAGATAGATTTATATATAGAGATATAGATTTATATTTATTTTGAAGCTTAAAAGAGTACAGTTAAGACTTCTCACACGTGATATAACCTACGCATTGTCTGGAGAGAGACGATTGAGGCCACTGCTGTCCCGCCATCACTTGAAATGAACCAAAATAAAAACACAAATAATCCAGCGATTCTTCCAAATTTGCTGCTTCAAAACCAAAAAAAAAAAAAAAGATTTGGGGAGAAAGAAAAAGAAAACACCTGACTAAGGCCACACACGCACACGCGCATACACACAGGAAAGAAAACAAAGCCATGTCTAAAAGAGTGATATTGCATTTATAATGCACAAAGAGTTTTTTTTCCTGTACACTACTTCAGTGTGTGTGTACAAACAGCCAGCGGGCCTAGTGTGAATAACATCTCCGTCGTTCATTGGTGGGTTTTTCCTTTTCTTTTTCTCTCCTTTTGTCTTTGTTTGTACAGTAGTGCTGTAAACAGGCACACAAGTATCTGAGGAGAAGTACGCCGCCCTTCCTGCTGTCTCTACTGCCTCTCCTTTGTCTTTTCCCCTCCGTGCTCTTTTCCGCCCCAGTCCTGCTGAGGAGAAGCACGTTGCGTCCAGCCGCCTGTCAGTCTCTCTCTCTCTGTCTCTCTTTCGTCCCCGGAGGTTGGGTCCCTCTCCGTCCAGCTTTCTCTAGAAAATGGAGTCCGGACCGATGCATCAAAGCTGATGGTCCTTTTTTTCGCCATCAGTCCCAATGATTGTGCAAAATCACGCCGTCTCCGGGATGTCCACGCGGAAGGAGCTAACAAATCCTTTTCCTCGCTGCAGGAGGAGAGACACCCCAGGTTAGGACGGGGGACAGGCAATATGAAAATAAACAACCATCTTCAATTCATAATAAACCAACGAGAGTTCGTTATCTGGACGACTGAAGAAATGCAATCAAGAATGACGGAAGAATGAAGAAATATCAAGAGATGACAAGCATGTCCAGGCTGATGAACAGAGGTGAAGATGAGTAGAAGAATTATGCCAAAAAAAAGAGTAATTAATTATTTTATAATAAAATAACGATTTTATAATTGATCATTAATTAATTAATCTATTACATAAATATATATAGAATATATCGACGCATACTAATATTATATTATAGTGTGTTCTAATTAATATATAATAGAATTAATCTATTTTATAATGACACATTAATACATTTAAAATAATATAATAATAAATAATGGAAATTTTAAAGAATGTATCATTTAAACTTATTCACAGAAACCCTGAAATGGAGAATAAAACCGCTTATGAACATCTCAGATAATAAAAACAATGAAGGCACTAATTTTTAAAAATTATCATTTTAAAAAGAAGCTTTTAATTGATTTTTGGTTTGTAAATTTAACTGTAATTTACCTGTTTAGCTCGTTAACACTCCTTACAGACACACACACACACACACACACACACACACACACACACACACACACACACACATATAATGTTCACCACCCACGCATGCATAACCTTCTCTTGCATTCACAGGGCATCACCATCACACACACACACACCCACACACACACACACACACACACCCACACACATTATGTGTGGCCACCACCTACACATAACCTTCTTTTGAT
>CM029376.1:711142-726142 GCA_017165825.1 Hepsetus odoe
TTGAATCTGAATTAAGCCTATAATTTACTGGCTGAGCAAGCAATCATGTGAGTCAAAACTCTGAGGGTTCCCAAAACAGGATTTCTCGGTTAACCTCCTCATTTGAGCCTGTTAAACAAGGTCATTCCTATTGGACAAAACTCTCTGGTCAAGACACGATAGCGCAAGGTGTGGGAATTGTGGTTGTCAATAAAAGGTTGACCAGGAAAAACAGGAAAATCAGTGAGTATTTCCGATTGTGAGCCTTTCTTGGTGGATTCAGGCTTTTTCGCTGGTCCAGTCCAACCGTAAGGACACAAAGAAAAGGTCTGAGGCTTCGGTTTACCATGAAAATAGAGCAATTGTTTCAGTAAAGTTGCACCGTAAGTGACATTTTAGGCATTCGGCAGCTCCGCAATCCAATATCTGAGAAGATCAGATTAAACTGCCTCGAACTGAACTGAGGGTCTAACGGCTGAGAAAGCAACTTTAATTATTCTCTATAAAACGATCAGTCATTGATTAATGAAGTGTCATTTCTGGCCCTTGCTTTGGTAAAAGAAAAATGATAACATGCCTAATGAGTGTTTCAGTGGGAATTAAATATGTCGGACAACCAGCTTTTTAGCCTCTGTCGACTTGAAATAACAACACGTTCGAGCCTAACGAGCTTTATTTGGAGGAAAACGAGGCAGCACTACCTTGGGAATAATGTCAAAGGCCACACGTTTCCCTGTGATGTTCTCAGCACTCCTTTGGAAGCAATCAAATCAAGCCTCCACGTTTTTTTTTTTTTTTAACCAAGGAAGACACTTTGATGAACGTGAGGCTGAGTGTTGAAGCTAAATATACCCAGAGGATTAGCACAGAGCCTCTTTATGGTAACAATAACATTACAGGTATTTTCCCTTAGTCAGTAGAAAAGTAACAGCAAGAAGAGTCTAATTTCTCTCCGGAAAGAGATATCGGCTAAAGTCCTGTTGACGCTGCTAATGACGGCGAGGCGAGGCTGACATGCCCGGCGCTTGCAGACTTATTTGAGAATTAAAAACGTATAAATCCTGATGAAATATAATATCAGTCATTCAATTTGACCACATTTAAAGCCGTGAGCATGAAATGGCTCCGGCACAGCGGGTTCCAAGCACGGGCAGATTGGCTTCTGAGCTGTTTCCTTTTTTAAAATGACTTAATATGTCGAATTACCATGATCAAAGCATGTGTGGAGAGTGCACACACACACACACACACACACACACACACACACACACACACAAAGAGAAGAGGAGCTCAAGGAATTTAGCCAATGCATTAATTTTTTTATCATTCAGAATTTTTTTTTTTAAAAGGTCTGAGATCAAAGGTAGAAATAGGAGCTAACCCTGCAGATAAATCTCTTTCTGCATCTCTCTCTCTCTCTCTCTCTCTCTCTCTCTCTCTCTCTCTCTCTCTCTCTACCTTAAGAGAACCTGACCCGACCCAAACCCGACCTGCCGTTCCCCTGCAGGTTTTACAGAGCTCTACTTATTCTGTTACTAAAGCTTTATCTGCTCAGATCGGTTTGTTTTCCCACATTTCTCTCATGTTAATCAGGCCCGATTGCACCTGCTCCTCCAATCACATCCAGCAAATCAACACTAGGAGCGTGAAGTCTCGCACGGTTCCTCCAGATCAGGTGAGGAGGCACCACACCTTTTACAAACTGGCACTGATTAAAGGTCACTGGACAACTTAATAAATTCACGAAATGACTCTGATGTCAGACTCTGAGGCCTCCTGAAGGAGGACCTGAGTGAAGCCCACGATGCTTTTTTTTCTGAACTTCTGGACATGGACACCAACGGCACTGCTGGAGATCAAGCTGGGCTGCATTTAAAAGTGACTATTTGTCACTGAAACGCAACAAAATGCGACCTCTGCTTTTAACCCACACACACCATCCAACAGGGGGTTATCCAGCACCCGGGGAGCAGTGATGGGCACGGTACCTCGCTCATGAGTACCTCAGGGCAACCTAATGACCTGGGATTTGAACCCACAAGCTTCTGATCCTGGGGCCTAGTCCCAAAAACTAGATCTGCACTGGCCCGGTGGAGCTGACACTGCCTTAACTGGTGCCCTGACATTAACCTGAAATCGTAACCGTTTTGGAAACACAGTAAAAGTGTGATGATAATTATTACGCCTTTCTTCGTGTCTCTTCCATTCCTCCATGAGAAACGTATGTAGGCGCATACACTCGTAGTCGTAGAAAAATAAACCTAATGTTTATGAAAATCTGCCAGAAAGCTCGTATTCTTTTCCAGCATGAGGTTCGTCCATGGTGCGAGACCTTTACTGCTGCCTTCAAAAAGCCAAATGAATAATTTTCGAGACTTCTTCACCCCAGCTTCTGTTCTGCCGCCGTTTAATCTGCTGTTTCTGAGCCACCTGTCGCTTGAGCGGCGGTAAAAACGAACGCATCCGAAAGCCAAGGAGCTGCGCCACAAAGGTGCGACACGCAAAGTCAGCGGGAGCAAGCGGATCCGGTTAGCCAGGCCTGACTCTTCTGTAAGACCTTTTTTTTTTTCTTCTTTTTTTAGTCCTGTTATCATCTCAGCAGGTGTAAGCTGTTCTAGTGTGTGTGTGTGTGTGTGTGTGTGTGTGTGTGAGAGAGAATGTCGAGTGTGTGTCTAAAAAAGCTGAGTAATTTCAAATCCTCCTTAGTCCTCGCATCTCCAAACTGTCAGAAAACAGTCAGTAATTAAAGACGTGTCTTATTGTGTGTATTTTTTTTAAGCGGCTCAACGTGCCGATGCTGGCGGTTCAGTGGTGCGTGCCTGTGTGTGTGTGTGTGTGTGTGTGTGAGTGTGTGAGTGTGTTGGGGGGGCTGTTTTTAATCCTTGGACCAGCCCTTCAGACAGAAGACTGGTCAGCACATGCAGACTTTGGGTTTTTTCTGCTTTTAAAGAGGATTAGAGTCATTCGACACAATATGCAAACAGTCTGCTTAAGACAAGGCCTTATGGGCCGGGCTTTAGGTCTAAGCCCAGCTGGACGCAACAAGCGAGATGCCGTTTAGCCATCAAACGGAGCTGATGTTTACCCTGGACATTTGAAAACTCCTCCAGGCGATGAAGAAAAAGAGAGAGAGAGGCAGACAGGTGAGAGAGCAACAGCGAGGCAAAGAAACCGCAAGGAGGAGTTTGATATTTAGAAAGAACAAGATAAGACACTCAAAGGCCAACAGACTCTTCCTCGCCTTCTAATCCCAGCGAGACATCTCGATATCTCCTGACATTTTATAAAATTAAATGCTCCGTGTATTCATATGGTGTCACTGTCTTTCTCCTGCCGCTGGTAAATTGTAAAAGCAATTATGTCGTGGATTTGCCGCCCGGTTTGGAGAGAAAGGACGGAAAATGTTAAGGCAACGTTCCAGCCGTGTACTTACTGAATGCAAATGGAGAACATCGGTGACTCGCTTACTGTGCGCAATGTTCTGTTTTTTTCAGCTTCTGCAGCGACCAAATCAATCAATCAATCAATAAAAGACTCAAAAAATCAATTCCATTATCTAGTTTTGCAAATGCACCCTCATCCCACATGTAATCGATGGTGACAGGTCTAGAGTTTGGCTCATTTTGCTCAGTAAAATTTGAACTAGAAGTCAACAGTCACTCGAATCTTTTCTATAAAATCACAGAGGCTTCCAATAAACCTCTTTAAATGGCCCTTAAAGGAAGATCAGGCTGTAGATGCGCCATTAAAGTGACGAAAAAAAGCTTCAACGCCAACAGATCCTGTTAAATTGGCCTTCGCTGCTCATGGGAATTGTAGAATCTTCTGGATGAAGCTTGACTGGGATACATTTTGTGGTATTTCTGATAAAAAAAGGTGATTTTTTTTGGCTTCTTGTGTTGGTTGCCATCTTTGTTCCAGTGCTAATCTACAGGAATGAATTTTGGACTCTAGATACTGATCAGCAGTTTCTCAGAAAATGAGCAGCCAATGAACGCAACCCATAAAATACCTCCCTGAAGAGAACGATTCTAACTGGTTCTTGGCTTTTTGTGCACAATCAAGAGCAATCCATGCATTTAACCCACACACACCAGCAGGGGGCAGATATATCCAGCACCTGGGGAGCAGTGATGGGACGGTACCTTGCTCAGGGGTGCCTCAGGGCAACCTATTGGTCCTGGATTCGAACCAAATCCTCCCAATCCTGAGCCAAGTCCCTGAACTCTAGACCACCGCTGTCCCAGTTTCTGTTTCTAGGCTGAACTTCCAATGTGGTCCAAAATAAAACCTAATAAATTGTGTTCATTTTTATATCGAGACCACTGCAGCCTTTCCTGCACCTATGATTACCGAGCACTGATGCTGAATATCAACCAATACAGATCGTTTAAGAACTTTCTTAGGAGGCAAACATCACAAAAAAACAAACAAAAAAAAAAAAAAGGAAAAATGAGCAAAAATTTAATTTCCTCAAAAAGGTTCCAACATGGTTCTTCCAGGATTTCAGTGCAGCTCTTCTGGACCAACATTTGTGAAAGAACTCTAGGCTGTTTAAAATGTTTCTGCTAAACTGTCCTTCAAAGAAAGGTCCCTCAAAAGGTTTGTGATGAAACTACAAGCGGCTTGGTGGCTCCAAAGAAGCAGGTTTTTTTTTAGCGGCGTGTGAAGGAGGGCTGTGTTTCAGTGTGTAGGAGAAGCAAAGGAACATTCAGAGATGAAAGAAATGACCCGTTCTAACGTCTCTTTCGTTCCCGGCTTGCTCTGCTGCTCTCCAGACAGAAGCTCTGCAGAGGCCGGGTGGGATAATAACCTTCATTTGCTAATTGGTATGCACAGGTCTAGAAATAAATTACTGATCAGTGAGCTGTTTCTGGGTGCCGCCGTGAACTGCAATCCAAATGAGGGATTTAGGTGCAGCTTGGCGGATTGGCAGGACAAAAGAAAAAGTCAGGAAGGGAGGGAAGGAGGGGGCCCTGCATTACAATCCACGGCTCGGAGGCCGTCCAGCAAGGAAGACGTCGATGGCGTTTAAACCTGCATGACGTGCTGCAATGTCTGATGAAGCATTTTTTTTGCATGGAAACGCAAATGAAGAAGATCTCAGCAGATCTTCGTTGCGCGTCGGCACCCGCAGCCGAAGTAGCCGGGGCGATAACGACGAGAGTCGACCGGCAAACCCTCGGGATGAGCTCCGGCATTTAACGGAGCGAACGAATTGGAAGCGGCCCTGAAAAACAAGCAAATCAGCCGAGAAATAAATAAAAAATGACAAAAAAACAAGGCAGAGGTAAACAAGTAATCCGTGAGGATAAGCGCAGAACTTCTCATTAAAAAGAACAATGCGGGAGCCCCTCTCCGACAAGCGAGCGCGCTTTCAATTATCTTAATTAAACAAGATACTTCACGGCAAAACAATTCATTCTAGCGGAGGAAACATGCTCGGGGAAAACAAGAGAGAGCGATTCCGTAACGGCAGAAAGATCACGAGATGGAAAAGAGAACAGATAGCTTGCGACGTAACGTCCAGATGGACTTGCAGCTTCGAACACGACCTTATGTCTGAAAATAAAAAATGAAATAAATAAATAAAGAAACGCAACGGCTCCAGCTCTGCTGTTTTAGGCTAAATTAGACACCACGGCGGCCCATCTGAGCGCCCCCTTCACGGCATATGGTGCTCCGGGACAACAGCAGAGGGCATATGCTCGACCAAAGACAAATTAATGGTAATCAGATGCAGCTCTCTGGTTGTATTTATTCGCGTGCAGCTATGTCATGATTAGGCAACACGAGACGAGGCCCGGTCACCTACACAGCCCATCGAAAGTTTGGAGACACCTCCCTTTTCAAAAGGATCCTTGATTTTAAAGGAGAAGATAAAACACATCCTTTACTTTCATTAGGACTCAACGGAACCGGATTGGCTTGTAAGCAAGGGGACCTTTCTGGAGGCCAATCATTGCGAACATTCAGCAGAACATTAATAACATCATTTCCACTTGAAAAGGCCAAAACCCCGTATCTCCAATTCAGTCACGTTATTCACTTTTTTACTTTTCTGTGCACTTGGGCAGATTCAGTGGTTGGCCCTGTGAAAATGGCCCAAAATGACTTTATATAAGCTTTTGTTCCATCGACGTCCATTCAGAGTTAGGAATGTGTCCTTCGGGAAAGGTTTTGAAGAATTTGCCAACAACTTATCATATTAAACACTAATTAGTAAAAAATCACCCAAAAAGTTCATTAAATACTCATTAAATGCATTTTAATGACTTCTTGTAACGTCAGCGCTCAAACCTTTCAGGCTTTAACAGTCGAACAATGATTTAAACCTGCGTGTACGCTAAGGAGCATTAAGTGAAAGTGAAAGTGACTGTTGCGAAACGCAGCACAGCAAAACACAACGGAATGCTTTTCACCCACACACACACACACACATCCAGCAGTGGGCAGCCATATCCAGTGCCCCAGGAGCAGTGATGGGGCGGTACCTTGCTCAATGGTAACTCGGGGTAACCTACTGATCTGAGATTCGAACCCACAAGCTTCTGATCCTGGGACCTAGGGCCTAAAATCTAGGCCAACCTTGCCCCAGAGCTAAATACACCCAAAAAATATACCCTAAAATTTAGACAACAACTGTTTCATAAGAACTTTAAAGGTAACAGCAAAAAGCAAACATTAGAAAAGTAGCGACGGTGTCCCAAATCGTCTGACAGACAGCGTTACGGTGCTTTTCTGCAGGGCGATGATAGAAGGCCGAATGCTGACACAAGGATGACAGGAGGCTGTGAAAGCTCTCGCGACTTTAATCGTATTTAGAGGGCACGGAGTGCCAGGCTGTGAAAGGTGAGGATAAGAGAAGCATGTGGGACGATGGATCGGGAGCACAGGGGTGGGGGTAAAGGGGCTACAGGGCCAAGAATAACCAGAATAGCAGGGTGTACGCTACACTGGTCATCAAAAGCCAGCTTTTCAGTCGGGTTTTACTCCGAATAAGCACGTTTTTCTGGTTTGAAGTCTGAATATGTACAACATTTGTTCAAATATTAGTGATGATTCTAACTGGGATACAGATTGCACCCCCTTCCTGTGACCCCAGCACTCAGATCTTTGGGAAAGAGGTGTTTTTAAAGGGTTCATATCCTAAAAAATCGGAATTTCTTCTCTTTTTTTTAAATAAAGCTTGTGACGTAAACAAACACTGTTATCTTCCAGTCTAGATGTGGAGAATAAGAGGCATCAAATATGAATTCAGTGCATTTGCGATGTCACGAAACACAAGACATCAGCCTGTAGGGATTTAGCTCCGCCCATTTATGCCAAAAGTGTGAGGAGTCCGGATTGAAACAGGAATCAGCCAATCCAAACAGAGCTAATTTACATGCATTTTTGGTTTTGAAGGCCTGGTTAACAGCCTGCATTCTAGGGAATAAAGAGAGTTTGGAAAAGGTTTGTTCAGAGCTGGTCGATAAAATGACAAAAAGGAAGAAATAAAAAAGAAGAAATGTGTAGCATGGGGCTCTTTAAACCACAGATCATCATTTACACAAAGCCTGCTCTAGATAAGCTAATTATCCCCAAAGCTGCCCTATGTTAACCTTTTTCTTTTTCCTTTGGAAAGTAACCGCAGTAACGGAGTTCAGAGAGGTCTCCACAAGCTTTTAACAGCCAGCGTATCTCCACGGGGGTCTGAGAGCTAGGAATGATGGGTAAGCGTTCTCACTGTGTTCTTTAAAACAGCAGAAACTCAACGGTCATCTCAAACACGAGCTTCTGGGTTCTCAGACCTGGAGAGCAAACCTGGTCCAACCAATCAACTCACTGACAAACCCTTCCTTAATCGAGGGAAAACGAGAGCAGGGAACCTTTAAAATGTTGCGCAACCGAATTCTTAGCTGGATTGATTCATTAATTGACTGATTGATTGATTGAATGATAAATTGATCGGTAAATGGAATTATTTGGATGATTGGATTTTTTCTGTTACAATTCAATACATTTCTTTCTTTCTTTCTTTCTTTCTTACATGTATATATTTATCTGTTATGTTTTTTTCTGTTTGAAATATGAAATATGAAAAAAGACACTTGTAAAATGTACTAATTTAGAACAAATTTGGAAATTAATGCCACAGAAATCTGGTCTTTCAATGCCATCCATCAAATCCCGTACAGATCTGTGAACAGGTCTTCACACCTTCTTCACATTTTGCTTCCAAAGATCCAGATGTTCTTGTATTTTAATGAACAGTACTGTGCAAAAGTTTTAGGCAGGTGTGAAAAAATGCTGTAAATAAAGAACGCTTTCAGAAATATCAATAATGATTGTTTATTTTGATCAATTTACAAAATGCAAAGTGAGCGAACAAAAGAAAAATCTAAATCAGATCAATATTTGGTGTCACTACCTTTTGCCTTCAGACCAGCATCAGTTCTTCTAGGTACTCTTGCACACAGTCGGGGATTCTGTAGGATTATAGTCGGTGTCTGATCAACCAGTTTTACCAAACAGGTACTGATGATCATCAACGTCACACGGAGGTTGAAACACAGTCATGTTTGGAACGACCGACCGGCCGAGTTCCTTCAAAAACTGTGTGCGAGTGTACCTAGAAGAACTGATGCTGTTCTGAAGGGAAAGGGTGGTCACAGCAAATATTGATCTGATTTAGATTCTCTTTTGTTCCTTCACTGCATTTTGTTGATCGATGAAAATAAATGATCAACACTTCCATTTCTGAAAGCGTTCTGTTTACAGCATTTTTTCACACCTGCCTAAAACTTTTGCACAGTGCTGTATATCTGAGGAACAGTTCTCCAGATCTTCCTGAAGGACAGTGTTGTTGTCTCTCATTTTCAGTCCAGTCTCTGTACCTGAGCAGTTACAGAAGCAGTGTGGTATCAGCCCGCATCCAAAGAAGCGCTTTGGGACGTCCTTCAAGAAGCCTGGAGAAGTGTTCCTGAAGAAAGGAGCTGGTCTAAGAGAGTTGAGGCTGTGCTGAAGAATAACGGTGGTGGTAATGATTATTGACTTCAAAGCTGGTGAGAATGAAACTCTCTTAGTGTTTAAACTGGATTTACATGTTTGTTTGTAGCAATAAATCTCTGCACCTGTTTCCTACAAAATAAAAAAAAAACGAGGGGCAGCTCATGACTTTTGCACAGAATCGGATAAATATAGACTCAAAGTGCTACATTATGTATCCTCAGCCCCTGAACAGTTCGTTACTTCAGCACGGATGAATGGAAGAGGCAGGAGGATGTGAGTTGTCATCCGTGAATCACTCGTTTGTTTTCTGTTCAACCCATTCGGTCACGTTCCTGCAGAGCGAGCGACGGGCTGCCAGCCCTAAATTCCTAATCTAAATTCCTCGGCGTCTCTGGAGTGGCTGGTGGACGAGTGAAGGTCACACCAGAGCAGAACCTCATTACAACTTTAAGTATTTACAAACAACAGGATTACTCTCAGCCCTGGGCCTATTGTTCCTGAACAAAAAAAAAAAAAAAAAAAGTTTCCCACGAATCTAAACAAGGACAGCGGGCTACGGGACGGCAGATAGCATCGCTCCGCGCTTTAGCTTGGCTAGGACTGTCCAGGAGACGTGACAGGGCCTGATTTGGGGGTTTCGCTGATTGGGAATGCGAGAGAGAAAGAGGAAGGGGAGAGACAGAGTGAGAGAGAGAGATTAGGGAGAGTATGTTTAAGAAGAATGTGTGTTTGCTCGGAGTCTGCACGGTGGCGATAAACCCTCTCCGTCGACTGCAGCACAACACCAGCAGCTCATTCGCTGTCCTTTCAGCCGTTCCTCATGGCAGAGCTTCACAATGAAGCAGTGTTTCGCAATCCCGCCACTCCTCCACCTCTAAAAACCCTCTGATTCGACAACTCGGCTTCTTGTTCCACTATTAAAGCAGACGGCTGGGTTCAACCCCCCCGCCGGTCACGGCTGTCGCCGCCGATAAGCGCGGTGTCGTCTGATTTGAATTTAATCAGCTCTCTGGAACAAGTGGAGGAGTTGTGTGTAAAGGTGCACGTTTCTGTTTTATCATTTGAATCTGATGGCTACTGCGCCGTTTGCAGTCCTGTTCTGTAAACTAAACACGGATCCTGCTCTCTCGCCCTGCCGGCACAAAAGAAATGGAATAACAGGCACAAAAGCAAATCTGGCAACCCGGATAATAGCTTTAAACTGTGTGTTAAAGGGCCCATAGCATGGAAAACGACCTATTTCTGTGTTTGATAAAGTAATCGGTTAAATTGAATTAAATGTTTTCAACACATGGTTCACTCCTCAGTTTGTATGGTAGCGGCGGAATTTATTATATATATTTTTTTTGTGATGTCACAAAAACAACTTATGTATCAAAATAATGCAGATTTAGCAGCTGTTCAGCCCCACCCATTCTATCTATCTATCTATCTATCTATCTATCTATCTATCTATCTATCTGCCTGTCTATCTGTCTATCTATCTTTCTATCTATGGTTACCTATCTATCTGTCTATCTATCTATCTATCTATCTATCTATCTATCTATCTATCTATCTATCTATCTATCTGGCTGTCTATTAGATGAGGTACTAAATAGCTCAGCGAATCAGTGCAGAGCTCATTAACATACAGTCTTTAATGTAGCAAAAACAGGCAGTTAAATTTAAGATATAATTAGAATGATGTTAAAAATGATTTAGGACTGTTTTAGCACAAAAAAAAACATTTTAACTTCTATAAATGGCTCTGTAAATAAGAATTAAAGAATAAAAGAATAAAAGAATAAAAAAAGAGTAAAAATACAATTTTTATTTTCTTTAAATATGAGTCAAATGTGAGATATGGGCTCTTTAATTTTACTCTTACTGCAGATCCACAGCTAATCAGCTTCTAAGAATTAAACAACATGCATCTCCCCACACCTCTTGGAAATAAAAATATAAAATGTGAAGCGAAATGTAAATTATTTCGGAACTCCATGACAGTCTATAAACCTTTAAAAGTGCCATTTTAAAACGAAAGGTTCCATAACTTTCAGAACCATCATTACATGACAACAAACCTATCTATCTGTCTATCTAGCACTTCTTCACACTTCCATTTCAAAATGAAATGCCCGCTGCTGGAAGGTTCCTTTGACACCAAGCATGGTTCTTCACTTACATATCTTTGAAGAACCCTTTCATTTTTCATTCATTTTTCATTCAGAACGCTGCTGGAATGAAACAGAAGGAACCCAAAGCCTCAGGACTTCTGAGGACCACCACGCAGAGTGAAAGAGAGAAAACTGACCGGAGGAGTGTCCACGATGCGTGGCGTCGTGATCACTGTCCCCCTGCTCACTGTCTCCATGCCCGCTGTCTTTCGAGCTCACTATATCTGCCTCCTGGAAAGCCGAGCTGGAAGGAGAGAGAGAGAGAGGGAGAGGGAGAGGGAGAGAGAGAGAGAGATGGGGGTTCAATGCGTTGCTGCAGGACTCTTATATAACCACATTATTATCCCAGCGCAGGGACAAAATGGCCACCTCACACACTTCCACTCTCAGAGGACATGTCCACATCTCAACGGCCTATGAAACTTCTACATTTCCGTTCCCATTTACTCATTCAGCAGATCCTTTCATCCAAGGTTCAGGCTCCAGTGCAGTGAGCATTAAGTACTAAACATTTCAGAGAACAGCTGAAGAGGTGAAGAAGTGACCGAGTGTGAGGTTGGTGGTTTTGGAGAGATGATCTTCTTGAAGGAAGAGTGGGACGACCCGCTCTGATAGTATTCACTCGTTCCATCAGGAGAACCAAGAATGAGACCAGTCTGGACTGAGGTTGCTTTGTGTGAAGTGACGGTGACACCAGAAGATGTTCCTCCTTAGAGGAACACAGTGAAGAGGAAGGATGGAGTTTAAACAGCTGGGAGCAGATCCACTCACGCTGTATTGATTTCCATTTAATGTGTTTAATCTGCGACTTCTGGACATTTTGATTTGGGGGCCAAAGAAGTCTGTGAGTAGTGGCATCAGACGGGGAGATTAAAAACACCCAGAAGTGTTTCATAAAGATCAACAGAATGAAAAAAATGATGTAAAATATTATAAAATAAAGTCTTCTCACTTTAAAGTGGTCGAACACTGATGGCTGTTTTCCACCAACAGGGAACCATTTGGACCATTTGGACCAAAAACAGGGTCAGAACCTGTCAAGTCTTGGTTGGAACCAAAAAAACTTTGTTGTTTTTTTTCCCAATGGGAACCATGACAACATTAGTGGGCGTGTCCCTGTTTACTTCTGATATGTAGCCCCTCCCCACAGGTGAAAAAGTGTGTGTATGGTCTTTTAAAGAGGTTCCTCCATGATGCAATACATCTGGGCAGGTGTGTGTGTGTGTGTGTGTGTGTGTGTGTGTGTGTGTGTGTGTGTGTGTGTGTGTGTGTGTGTGTGTGTGTGTGTGTGTGTGTGTGTGTTAGCTAAATAAATAGGTCACATGATTGGCTGTGCAGATGCAAAAATAATGCATACCTGTTTACACGCCTTGGCCTGTCCACCAGGTAACTGAGCTCTGCCCGCTGGTGCTTCACCTGGAAGAGAGACGACGCCTCGTTAAGCACCTTCACTTTCATTATTACACCTACACCCTTTTTTACAATCAGCAAAGATCTAATCCTGAACACAGTTATTCACACACTCCTGTAAACTCACACAAGTCGTGAGGTTCTTTAACTTAAAGACCCTTGAAGAGCTTTTACACCAAGGCCTCTAAAAGTCTCAGACCCAGTTCTTTAGGGTTCCCCAGTGGCTCGAACCCTTTGCGGCCAATCCTGTCTCGCCGATTAGCTAAATGAGCATTAATAATGCATATTAATGTGAAGTTAAAAAGCTCTAAGATAAGACAGGCAGTAACCTTGGCTCTAAGAGTGCGAGGCCCAAAATATCACAGTCTCCATGAGGAACAGAGACTCTGCAAAAACCAGGCTGTTTGTAAAAGTGACCAGAATGTGATGGGGGAGATTTGTGATTGGTGAAAAGTTTAAGCCCCTTTTTTTCCCACATTAAAACAACACAGAAAGGCAGGATGAAAAATAATAATGGTAATAAGGCCTTTGTAAGCTTTCTGCATGTCCCCGGAGTGGCAGGTTTTGTGCTTTGGTTTAGAGCCCTTTAAAGCAGCGCCCCACTACACACGGCTCTTTGTTCCTGTGCGCCTCCGCAGCACCGTGACCCGCATAGATAACACTCTCTTCACTCAGCATGCAGCACCTCTCCGAGAGGAGGCCTTCCCACAGCCCTAGCCCGGGCCATTTTGGGGACAGAGTGGATCACGGATAAGCAGGAGCTCTTCAGTGTGTGTGTGTGTGTGTGTGTGTGTGTGTGTGTGTGTGTGTGTGTGTGTGTGTGGAAGCACCACCATGCATTAGCCCATCAAAACACTTAATATTAGTATTATTTTGGGTTGATCCTTCAATAGCAGCCAGCGAACAAGCTCTGCTCCAGTCAGTGAAGCTCTGAGTGAAGATTCAAATTTGGGACACATAAGGATTGAATGAATTAACTAGGAATAAGAAGAGGAGTAAACTCATAATGGTTAACCATTACTGAACTACACCTGAGCTTCACACTGTATGTGTGTACAATTACAGCTTTACATCCAGAGAGACTTATTGCTGAATTGCAGGCAGAGCATCTCAAAGGAACCAATGGAGGTATGAATCTGTGACCTCTTGGCCCCTTGGAGGATCCTACCTCAATTACCTAATACTAATACTAATACTAATACTAATAATGATCCAATCAAGTGCACTGCACTGCTAAATTTAGAATGCTTTGGTCTTTTCTTACAGTTATGCATTTTAACATATGCGTATGCATATTTGCATACAATGCATTTGTGCAAACATATTTGTTAGTGCACATTTACACTGTATATTACGGTAATTCGACTATACCGTTAAGGATCGATTTCCGTGAGTTATCAATAATTATAAAACTCTTAATCGCACTGAGAGACCCTGTTGAAGCCTGTTTGCTGACTTTTATTGGAGCTGAATACTCTAGCAGCCACTGGAAGAGTTTGATGAATTCACCTCGTTGGAGAGCAGCCCCCCGTTGGATATGATGTCTGGCTGCTGCTGCTGCTGCTGCTGCTCCCCGTAGGCGGACACCAGGACTGCGCGCGCCCCAGGCTCTCCGTGCGCGCCCCCACGTGCCGGGCTGCAAGCCTTGAGGAACATGAGGTCGGTGCTGGCGGCCTCGGGACTCAGGCACACCTGGTAGCAGTAGTTCTGCTTGCGGTGCAGCGAGCCGAAGCTGCCGGACTCCTCCACGGGCACCTGCGCGCTCCCGACGCCGCAGGGCGCGCTCACGCTGACGTTGTGCGCGCTCCCACCCGCTCCTCCTCCTCCTGCTCCTCCCGCTCCGCTCTGCACAAGCATGATGTCGGACTTGCTGAGCTTCTTCTTCTTCTTCTTCTTGCTGGAGCGTGCGTGGCGCGCGCAGCAGCCGCCGGCGGCCCCGTTGCCGGCAGCCGCGCAACCGCCGCAGCACCACGCGCACGCGCAGCAACAGTTCAAGGCCGCATGCACGTTCAGCTTCTTGTCCTTGCGGCAGCGCACGGCCAGCGCGATCATGGCCAGCAGGAAGACAAAGGATACGGAGCCCAGCGCCACGATGAGGATGAGTGTGAGGTCCAGAGACGCGTCCTTGGCCTTGGAGGCGCCGCGCGCGCCCCCGCCACTTCCGCCGCGCGCGCTCCCGACCCCTCCGGCGCCGCCCGCGCTCCCTCCGCTTGCCCCGCCGCCGTCCGCGAGGCTGTCCACCAGGGCCACCTGCAGGAGCGCGCTGCACGACAGTGGCGGCTGGCCGTGATCGCGCACTTCCACCAGGAGCTCGTACACCTGCTGCTGCTGCTGCTGCTGCTGGGAGCGCGCCGCGTTCACGCGCCGGGCCGTGCGTAGCTCGCCCGTGCGCCAATCCATGCGGAAGAGCCCGTCCTCGTTGCCGCGCACGATGCTGTAGGAGAGTCGCGCGTTCTCG
>CM029376.1:731142-751142 GCA_017165825.1 Hepsetus odoe
GAGTATAGAGTAAAAAGTACAGGAATGTACTCAGAGTATAGAGTAAAAGTACAAGAACGTACTGAGAGTATATAAAGTAAAAAGTACAGGAATGTACTGAGAGTACAAAGTAAAAAGTACAGGAGAGTGTATAAAGTAAAAAGTACAGGAATGTACTGAGTGTATAAAGTAAAAAGTGTAGAACACTGAGAGAGTAAAAAGTACAGGAATGCAATTAGAGCATAAAGTAAAAGTACAAAGAACGTACTGAGAGTATAAAGCAAAAAGTACAGAATGTACTGAGAGTATAAAGCAACAAAGAGAAACACTGAGAGTATAGCAAAAAGTACAGGAAATGTACTGATATAGTAAACAGTACAGGAATGTACTGAGAGTACAAAGTAAACAGTACAGGAATGTACAGAGAGTGCAAAGTGAGACGTGTCTCCTCTGAAGGACGTTCGTAGCATCTCTTGGTGCTGAAAGTGAACTGAATCTCACTCCAAGTGCAAAGGTATCTGGACTTGCTGCTCTGGAATGGCTAAAACATATGACTATATGTATTAATTAAAAAAATGAAAAGTGTTTCAGCTGTATTGAAAAGCTATTATGGAGAAACCAGAGCGAAATGATTTATTCTGAGGCATTTAGAGGTGCCCTAAGTACAGAGTTATTTTTTGCCATTCTTCTGCTCGTCCCTGTTTGATATGAGACGGATAGGCCCGCTGAATCCTTTCATTGCAGAGAAACCAAGAGGGATCCCTTTCATGTCCTGCTATCTCTTCAAACATGGGGATTAGTGACATTTTCAAGGGTGCAGTACATTGGAATCAGCACGGCTCTTTCTGTTAATCTTATCTGTTTGGTACGCCGTCCCGCACTTTTGGCTCAATCCATCAGCCCGTGGACCACGTCTGAATCAGAGGGAAGCCTGGGTTTGAATGACACACCTTCAAAGGTAAGAACCTAAGTCATCCGTTTCCTTTAAGACAAATACATCTACACAGTCATGAAGGCCACGTCTTCACTCAATCAAACACAGAGAACCTGCTAGACTTTGATCTGATGCTTTAGACCAAGTTGGAATCTGGGTAAAGTTTTAAATACTACGTTGCCTCCATAAACCCTGTTTGATGTTCATTCAAGGCAGATGCGTAAATGAAGTTCTTTCATTCTCGTCTTGTTATTATCGATGCGGCTGCATGTGAACCGCAGGACTGAGTTCTAGCTGATGTTTTTCCAAATGGAAAATCGGTACAATGATGATTTTACAGGTCACATTCATATATTACTACAATCAATAATCGCTTCATTCAAAATGGTCAAAGGTCAGTTCGTTACAAATGAAAACTGGAAGAATAGGTTTATAGTTTCTTTTTTTAAGCCTTAGGAGCCAATCAGGGATGCTTTTCACAGCAAGTATATATTTCTACAATGGTGTCTGTAACAAATAAACTACTTGAACCTTGAAGAACCTTGTTTCTCAGGGTTTCTTCATCTGGCTGCTGGCAACCCACAGCTTTTTATGTGTATCTCAGTTCAATGTGCCTGGTTGTGCTCGAGAACTGATTATGGAGCCCTTCAGCAGCTGAATAGTGTGCTGGGGCGGGTAACAGTACTGTGCTTCAGGTCACCAACTATTACAAAACCCTGCAGTTTGTAGGCCTTGGAAGATTCATCCGTTCTAAGCTGATGGTAATTTGGTGGGCTGGACCGGACATAAGTGCGGAGTCAGGAAACGGGATCTGGTCTAAGTCATTGGGATCTTAAGTGAACGTGAAAGTGACAACCCTTGTCATTGCGAGGTCACAGCATAGTGAACCACAACGAATTGGACCTCTGCATTTAACCCATGCACACTCAACACCGTGTGCAGCAATGTGGGCAGCTATTATTACCAAAGGACGGCACCTTGCTCATGGGTAACACAGGGCAACCTATTGGGAAGGGGTTCAAACCCCCGATCCTCCGGCCAACGCCCAAACCACTAGGCTGAAAAGTGAAAGTGACAACCTTTGTCATTGCGAGGTCACAGCACAGCACAAATTGGACCTCTGCATTTAACCTACAAAAAAACACCGCGCAGCTATTGAAAGCACCCGGGGAGCAATGACAGGGACAGTAACTTGCTCAAGGCTACCTCAGGTACTGGAGAGGGAATCGAACCCACAATCTTCCAACAAGGGGCCAACTCCCTAACCGCTAGGCCACTGCTGCCCCGTTGCCCCAGTGTTGAACCAATGAGGCACACCTGATGTCAAAGGCATCTTACCAAAAGGTGGTGAAACACCCTGTACAGGACGTCCAGTCCACTGCAAGATAGGCAAATCTGTTCATCCATTAGCCGCTTTTCCTGTCCATGGTGCCCATCCCGGTGCTTATTGTACGAAACACCCTGGACATGTTATCCATCACAATCTTGGAAGACCTAAGATGTAAATGTTTATTAAGCAGATATGCTTGACATGATACCCAGGACCTTAAAGAGCCAGCGTTGTAGAAATCTTAAAGGGATTTCCACACATTTCCTTTCTGCTGGTCTAGTGTTTAGGGACTAGGCATCATAGTCAGAAAGGGAATGGGAGCAGTGGGCTGCTTTGAGATACCCTGGAGCAAGGTGCCGTCCTCATCACCGCTCCCCAGGCGCTGGATAGGGCTGCCAACACTAGAAGCAGAGAAGCAGTTTGTTGTGGTTCACTGTGAGCAGTGCTGCGTTCTCACAATGACAAATAGTCACTTTCATTTCTCTTACAAACGTGCAGTGGAGAAGAAGACTTGCTTCTATATGTCATAGGGACTGGAAAAAATTGAACTCCAGCTTTATTCATTAACTATTGATCAGAAGTTGGGCTGGTACGCAGGATGGTTTCGTTGTCTTGCTCCTGCAGCAACAGGGGTTTTATGATAGAAGACTTCTTGAGACAGAATCTTGCACCGTTACATACATGTGAGTGAAGCAGCTTCATTTCGACCCATTTTAAAGAAGATATGTAGGCTCCTATAAATAAGTTTCAAGAAGTTCATTGATATATGTTGCTGCACTCAGTTTCAGAGGGAAAAAGGGTATGTTGTGCTTCGAGTTCTGCCAGACTCGAATCCAACTCCAGCCAGTTTTCTCTGCAGGAGGCCAAGGCTGCATCACTTCAGGCTATAACTATAATTTAGACTTTGGCTGCGGTACTTAATTCCTTGAATCTCCTTAACCCTTTCTGATCTTTTTGCTGTTGCATGTGCATTGCATGGGAATGTCATGTCTTCTAAGGACACTCCTGTTGCATATAAAAATCCCTCCATTCTCCAGCAACCTTCATTTCTCCATAGTTTGTTCAGGAATCACTTTATTATTATTAGAAAAAATACTATTTTACAACCTCAGACTCTCTGATTAAATAAAGTGCTCTAAGCTGCAAAGTGTCTAAATATACAAGGTTCTACATTAAGGGGTTCTACTCAGAGTTCAGCATCAGCAGTAAATGAATCACCTGATCATCTGGAATCATCTGCTCCTGTTTCTTCACTACTTCATGTCTTAAGTTAGACGCTTATTCTGCTTCTGCTGAAGGTTCAGACTTAGATCACTGTGTGGATTAACCAACAAAAAACCAATCAAACTGCTCAGGAACAGAGACTGGACTGAAAATGAGAGACAACAACACTGTCCTTCAGGAAGATCTGGAGAACTGCTCTGGTACAGAGACTGGACTGAACATGAGAGACAACAACACTGTCCTTCAGAAGATCTGAGAAACTGCTCAGGTACAGAGACTGACTGAACATGAGAGACAACAACACTGTCCTTCAGGAAGATCTGGAGAAACTGCTCGTGTACAGAGACTGGACTGAAATATGAGACAACACTGTCCCCTTCAGGAAGATCTGGAGAACTGCTCTGTGTACAGAGACGGAATTTGAACATGAGAGACAACAACACTGTCCTTCAGGAAGATCTGGAGAACTGCTCAGGTACAGAGACTGACTGAACACAGACAGCAACACTGTCCTTCAGGAAGATCTGGAGAACTGCCCAGGTACAGAGACTGGACTGAACATGAGAGACAACAACACTGTCCTTCAGGAAGATCTGGACAACTGTTCCTCAACAAGACAATAAAATACAAGAAACTCTGCATCTTTGGATGCAAAGTATGTAGAAACAAGGGGTGGTTGGGACTTTTGGACAGTACTACAACAAAGACGTCTCCAAAGAATGATCAGAAACCACAACTGTCTAGGATATCAGCTTTTTATGGTCCGTATGGTCCAAAAAAAGAAAAAAGAAATGTATATAACTATATAAAATAACTTAAAATAATATCAAAAATATATGAAGAAGAAGGTGTTGGTCCCCTGATCAAGTAAAACTAATTAGAACTTTTAACAAATGATCTGAAAAGAGCTCTTTGTGTGATGCCACAGAAGAACCATTTTCGGTTCCTTACAAGCATCCTCCAGTTCTTTGTATTTTCAATATTTTCAGGTAAAAATGCCTTTTTCAACCAAAGAAACATCATCTGAAGGTGCAGGACTCCAATCTCAGAGGTTAGTGTCCATACAGTTTGGTGAAGGAAATAATACATATTGCCAAAGTGGAGTTGCCAGTTAGCCTAACATGTCGAGCTAACCGCTTTCAAGGTAAAAATGAAAACAAGACCTATGCATGTCTTCCAGACTTTTGAAAGACTGGACAAACTTCACTGCAATGTCAAAAAAAAGTGGAAAGTCTCCGTTAAGTAGTGCAGACTATTAACAGCAATCCAGGACCAATGGGATATGGCTGTAGAACAATATTTGCTGATGTTAAGCCCAGTGGACACTCTGATATCACTGTCCCTACAGCAGACGATATATTTGCCCATACTCTAATGGTCTTACTGCTTGTTCCCTGTAACCTGCAAGATGATCTCTCCTGACCAGGACGGGATATCATTTTTAATGAAAGCCCAAACCAAATCTTTGCAAAATCAGCCAAATGAAACTCCCCTCAAGATGATCAAACGCTTCAACGCTCGAGAAAACTGCCTCGCTCGGCTTTCTGGAGATTGCCGCAGTCCGTGAATATCTCCCAGCAAATCAGCCTCTCACAAGCTCAAATTGGTTATGAGCAATAAGCTCGATGATGTATAGTTCAGACCACAGGTCCCGTCCTCTTTGCACACAGATTGAAGCGGGTCTATAACAAGACATTTTGATGCAAGTCATTACATTCCACTCAACACATTGACATTACACGGCCTTACAGGGCAAAACTTTCCTGATACAGCCAATCAGAGCCTGGAAACAACAGCAGCTTCCTTCAGAATTCACTTTAATTGGCCTGCTGAAATCATAGCGTCACTTTTCTGTCTGCCATCCTTTTCGACGGTAAATACGAGGCAGACGTCAACCTCAGACAGGCTCGGCTCTCGGGCCAGATGGGTCAGATGCTCTTATTAGGAGGAGCAGGAGCAGGAGCGGTGGATGGATCTTTAAACCCAATCATCTGCTGGGTTTTAACTGAGTTTCAGCATCTCACAGCCAGAAATCGGCTTGATCTGGAGAAGCCGGCCCGGTCCTGCTTTTCTTCTGCCCCTCGCAAAACAGGCGTCATAAAAGAAGAAAATTGGGTTTTCAGAGATAACAAAAGACGTCTGTTCTCACATCTTCATGTTTGATGGCCATGCGTGGCGTCTGTCTGTTGGTCAGTGGGTTTGTTTTCATACATTTTTTGAGAGAAAATAATTCGCTTTGTGGGGAAAATTGCCTAAAAAGGCCTTAGACTGGGGACATTTTTTCTCTATACTTTTTTAAAACACCGCTTAACGCTGCTTTTCCCTTTGTGTGATAATCTCAAAATGAATGGACAGATGATGAAAGCTTTTTTTTTTTTTTTTTTTTACTTTATTTTATATAAAATTGCAGCAAAATTATAACTAAATTCCTAAAATTGAAAAAGACGTTATTATGCATTTATATACATTTATTGCAAAGCTATGACATAACATCAGACGCAGCCAGAGACATGGGTCAGTGAGAAGGTTGTGGTTTCGAATCAGAGTCTGGGTTCATTGTGTGTGGACTGTGTCTCTTCTTCTCGTCTCGGAGTGAGTTGTGTCTTCTGTGTCTCCAATCCTTTCCAATCCACCAAAGACGTCGGGGATTGGAGATGTTAAATGGTCCCTGTAGGTGAGACTGTGCGTGTCTGCCCTGAGATGAACTGGCAACTCATCCAGGATGTTTTCCAGCCTAAGAGAGCTGGGATGGGCTCCAAAAGCCCCCCCCCAACACCCCCCAAACAGATGGACATGTAATGTAAACATGAGGGGAAGATAAAGACTGCACTGGGCAAAGCCTTGCAAAGGCAATGTTTACCAAGTGAGTTTTTATTTTTATTTTTTAAAATCCGTTTTAGTTTGAACAGCTGGAAACTATGAGGCTTCTAAATTTATGCTAACGTGTGTTTTATGACTTTTTAATTTGTTTTCAGTTTCTCTAATCACTCGTATATATTTATATATACTATTACGATTACAGTGATGTATTCTATGGTAAGGGGCAGCGGTGGTCTAGTGGTTAGGGAGTCCAGGCTCAGAAGGTTATGGGTTCAAATCCCAGAGCAGTAGGTTGCCTGAGTTACCCTTGAGCAAGGTACTGTCCTCATCACTGCTCCCCAGGTGCTTCAATAGCTGCCCGTACTGTGTGTGGGTGAAATGCTGAGGTTGCAATTTTGTTGCAGTCCACTGTGTGCCAGTGACAAGAGTAGTCACTTTCTACCTATATCTAATGCCACAGAATGAATGTAAATGAACAAATTCAGTTTGTGTTTTGTTACAAAATAGCAAAAATGAATTTAAAGTTTAGATTAAAAAAGTTACATATGCTTTTGTAGTCTTCGAGTCCAAAAGTCTGTGGAATAGGCTTGAGCTACGTATTAACTTCCATAAAACTTGAATTTATGGGCTGGCGATCCAGGGTGCGTCACCCGTCCTCGCCCTGTGTGTGCGCTGGGTTGACACCGCACTTCTCGCGACCCCGCGCTTGGGACAAGCGTAGATAATGGATGAAAACTGAATTTGAGTTGAACTGGCTTATTGGATTTTCTCGGTTTCAGAGACATGGTTTTTCCACCATTGATACAATGCGGTGGCTATATGACCTCAAGGTCCCACATTGTCTTAAAACGTATGTGTGTGTGTGTGTGTGTGTGTGTGTGTGTGTGTGTGTGCATGTCTGTCTCAACTCTGGGTGACTGTCAGTCAGAGTCTACTCACTTTGTTCTTTGTCCGTGGCCCTGGAGAACAGTGGCAAACTCTGTGGGGTGTGTGTGTGTGTGTGTGTGTGTGTGTGTGTGTGTGTGTGTGTGTGTGTGTAGTAGTGACAGAATGAGATGGGACATAGAGTGCTGGTTGACAGGAGGATTGTTTTCACTCCAAAAGGCTTATTAAAAATTTAGGCCTCCCTCGGAGACGGCCTGCCACGGCACAGGGACTGTATGTGACCGTGTGTGTGTGTGTGTGTGTGTGTGTGTGTGTGTCTGTGAATAGAAACCCAATCAGTGTTCAGTAAGTCATGAGTAGTAGTGAGCTGTTGTCTTGTCAGTAAAAGGTTTAGTGTTGCACTGCTATTTATTTATATATTTATTGGATGTGTTTATGAATTTAATTTCCAAAACTGAGCCAATACTCTCTACACACCAACCTTCTCAGCAGCTTAGATTTTTATAACTCTCATACGTGAGAGTAGAGAAGTACAACCACAAGTTGGTTGTAAGATGAAAGAAGGAAAAATTGTGGAGTGAGTTAGATGAAGTGATAGAGAGTGTACCCAGGGGAGAGAGAGAGAGGTTGATTGGTGCAGATTTTAATGGTCATGTTGGTGAAGGGAACAGAGGTGATGAAGAGGTGATGGCTAGGCATGGTGTCAAGGAGAGGAATGCTGAAGGTCAGATGGCTGTAGATTTGCGAAAAAGGATGGAAATGGCTGTAGTTAATATTTATTTTAAGAAGAGGGAGGAGCACAGGGTGACGATAAGAGTGGAGAAGATGCCTGGCAGGTGGATTATAATTCTTTGCAGGAGGGGCAGTTTGAAAGAGATGAGAGACTGCAAAGTAGTGACAGGGGAGAGTGTAGCTAAACAGCATAGGATGGTGGTCTGTAGGATGACCTTGGAGGTCAAGAAGAGGAGGAAAGTGAGGGCAGAGTCGAGGATCAAGTGGTGGAAGCTGAAGGAGGAGGACTGTAAGGTGGAATTAGGCAGGAGCACACGGCACTGGGAGGTGTCGTATGAGCTACCGGATTGCTGGAAACTACTGCAGAAGTGATCAGGCAGCAGGCTAGAAATGTACTTGTGTGACATTCAAGGAAGAAAGAGGATAAGGAAACCTGGTGGTGAACCATGTCTGGTAAAGTGTATTCAAAAGAAGAGGGAGGCAAAGAAGACATGGGACAGTCAGAGAGATGAAGAAAGTAGAGATACATAGATACACAGTACAGATCTGGGAAAGATGTGCTACAGGTCAGGGCGATTAAAGATAGAAATGGTAACGTACTCACAGGTGAACAGAGCGGGTTGAGCAGATGGAAGGAATACTTTGTGGAGCTGATGAATGAAGAAAATGAGAGAGAGAGAAGACTGGATGATGTGAGAAGAGTTAACCAGGAAGTGCAGCAACTAAACAAGATGGAGGTAAGGGCAGCGATGAAAGAGGATGGGGAAGAACTGAAAGCATTGTTAACTGATATATACCAGTGGAAGCATGGAGATGTTTAGGAGATGGCAGTTGAGGGTTTCTGAACTGATTTGTTTACAATCTGGCAAGGAGAATATTCTGAGGAGTGGAGATCATGTACTGCACCGACCTTCAAGAATAAGGGTAAGATGCAATAGAGCTGTAGTAACTATAGAGGGATAAAGTTGATCAGCCACTACCATGAAGTTATGGGAGAGAGTGGAAGCTAGGTTAAGAAAAGAGGTGAGGATCAGTGAACAGCAGTTTGGTTTAATGCCGAGACAGTGCACCACAGATGCAATGTTTGCTCTGAGGGTGCTGATGGAGAAGCAATAGAGAAGGTCAGGAAGGAGCCAAGTGCTCTTTGTGGATTTGAGAAAGCATATGACAGGGTGCCTAGAGAGGAGTTGTGGTTTTGTATGAGGAAGTCTGGTGTTGCAGAGAAGTATGTGAGAGTAGTTCAGGATATAGAGATCTGCAGTGGGAGTGACGGATGCATTTAAGGTAGATGTCGGATTACATCAAGGATCAGCACTGAGCCCATTCCTGTTTGCAGATAATAATAGGTTGACGGACGAGGTTAGACAGGAGTCCCCCTGGACGATGATGTTTGCTGATGATATTGTGATCTGTAGTGAGAGTAGGGCTTGAGGAGAACTCTGAGAGATGGGAGATATGCTCGAGAGGAGAGGAATGAAAGTGAGTAGGGCAAAGACAGAATACACAGAGGTGAACTGAAGGAGTGAAAGTGGAGTGGTTAGAGGAGGAGGCAACAAAAGGCAGTGAGCGAATACTTGGATCAATGTCCAGAGTAAATGACGAGTGTGAAAGGGTGAAGAAGAGAGTGCAGGCTGGTTGGAATGGGTGGAGAAGTGTGGCTGGAGTGATTTGTGACAGACGCGTACCAGCTAGAGTAAAAGGGAAGGTTTACAGGACAGTAGTGAGACCAGCTATGTTGTATGGGTTGGAGACAGTGGCACTGACGAAAAGACAGGAGGCGGAGCTGGAGGTGTCAGAGTTAAAGATGCTGAGATGTTCGTTGGGTGTGACGAGGATGGACAGGATTAGAAATGAGTATATTAGAGAGACAGCTCAGGATAGACGTCTTGGAGACAAGGTTAGAGGAGCAAGGTTACATTGGTTTGGACATGTGCAGAGGAGAGACGAGGATTATATTGGGAGGAGGATGTTGAAGATGGAGCTGCCTGGAAAGAGGAGAAGAGGAAGACCAAAGAGGAGGTTTATGGATGTGGTGAGAGAGGACATGCAGGTGGTCGGTTTGAAGCAGGAAGATGCAAAAGACAGGAAGAAATGGAGACAGTTGATCCGCTGTGGTGACCCCTAAACGGGAGCAGCCAAAAGAAAAAGAAGAAGAAGAAGAGTTTAAGAAAATGACCATTCGGTTAACTCTGAACTGGTAACTTTATAGAAGTTTCTTTTAAAGGAGGATTCAGTTCAGTTGGTCTGTTTGTCGTGTAAACTGGCCCCATTCAGAGAGTACGGCCTGTGGCCCCGCCCACAACCCAATCACCCACAGCCAGGACTCCATAAGCAGTACAAGATAGACAGATAGATGGATGGATAGATAGATGGATGGATGGATGGATGGACAGAAGGACGGACGAATGGACCAACAGACAGACAGACAGACTGATTGACAAACAGACAGATGGATAGACTGATAGATGCATAGATAGATGGATGGATGGATGGATGGGTGGGTGGGTTCATGGATGGATGGATGGATGGATGGATGGATGGACGGACAGACGGATGGACGGACAGACAGACAGACAGACATATAGATAGATAGATAGATAGATAGATAGATAGATAGATAGATAGATAGATAGATAGGGTTCGATAGATTGATAGGTAGGGTGGTGGTGGTGGTCTAGTGGTAGGATACCTGCCTATGGCCCTGTGGCTCAAGAAGTCCAGCACCACCACCACTGGGTTCCTGAGCAGAACCCTGAACCCTGAGCGTCTCCAGGGAGGACTGTCCCTGTAATCTGGACATGGACGTCGCTCTGGATAAGAGCGTCTGCTAAATGCCGTACATGTAAATGTAAATTGATAGATTGATGGATGGATAAATGGATAGGTGGAGTTTTAAATAAAGGAACAAACAGGAAATATAAGGATTTATTTCTACAGTGACAACAATAATAATAATAATAATACTAAACTACCCAATGTATTTCTCCTCCTCTTTTCTTTTCTTTTTGGTTTTTCTTTTTTTATTCTGCTTCTCTCTTTCGTCATTCCTCACTCTTATATTACTCTGTGTGTGTGTGTGTGTCTGTGTGTGTTTCATGGGAGGTTAAATCTAAAGGAGGCATGTTTGGATGAAAAACAGTCATTTACCCTGGCATGTTTATCCAGCTCTAATAAATAAATAAATAAAGAAATAAATAAATAAATAAATCTCGCCATAGGTGTGTGTTCCCTCCAGTAGGTGCCCTTTGACATGCAAATCAAACCTGGTGTTGCGATCCAAGATGAAGAAGCAACAAGACTACACACACACACACACACACACACACACCCACACACACACCTAAACAAGCAGGTTGTTAAAGGAGCAAGATGAGAAATGTATCCGTGAAAAGGATCAAAAGGGATGAGTGGAACCACATGAATAAATGGAAATTTGATGTGTGTGTTTGTGTGTGTGTGTGTGTGTGTGCATGTAGGTCATGAGGTGTTATCGCACAAACAAACAAGCATGATCACACACACACACACACACACACACACACACGAATGCATAAACATGCACTCAGAAAGCTACTCAATGGCACTTGATTCCTCAGTGATGTTTATTCATTTATAATCTTGTTTTTCTGTAAAATTAACGAGAGCATAAAGCCTTTTCCACCAACCTACACATTTCAGCTCTTCAGCAGGAATCAGTACAGAAGCTTGTTGAGATGAACACGTTTCATGTGTGTGTGTGTTTGGAAATACTTTGGCTAGTGTGGCGAAAATAATGGACGCTGTCCAAGGTTGACGGGTTCAGCTGAGACTCCCATAAAACTTAATGGACTAAATGGAAAAAGTTTATGACAGAGATATACTGTGGAAAAGTCTTGGGTCCCTCATTTTTTTAAAAATTTCACTATGGAAACACCTTGTTGGTGCAAAAATACCATTATAAAATCAATTATCAAATCCAGTCAAGCTGTCTCATCTTTCTCATTTTGCGTCAATTCAATGAAAGAAATGGGAACAAAGTGCTGGAGGTGCTGAAAGTGCTGAAAATGAGAGACAACAACACTGTCCTTCAGGAAGATCTGGAGAACTGCTCAGGTACAGAGACTGGACTGAACATGAGAGACAACAACACTGTCCTTCAGGAAGATCTGGAGAACTGCTCAGGTACAGACACTGGACTGAACATGAGATGACAACACTGTCCTTCAGGAAGATCTGGAGAACTGTTTCTCAACAAAACCTTAAAAAACAAGAAAGTCTGGATCTTGAGATGCAAAATATGAAGAAACGAGGGGTGGTTGGGACTTTTGGACAGTACTTTTAATTTTGAACTGCAAAATAATCTCAACAGAACAATAAATAACCTGAAAACATCTCAACTGTCCAGGATATCAGCTTTTATGGTCCTTAAGGACCAAAAAATACTAATTACTATATAAAAATAACTTAATATAATATCAAAAATATATTAAGAATATATTAAAAAAACAAAATCATGAAGACCATTGAAGGTGTTGGACCCTTGACCAAGTAAAACTGATTATAACTTTTATTAAATTATCTAGAAAGGGTTCTTTGTGTGATGCAATAGAAGATAAAAAGTCGGTTCCTGATAAACATCCTCCGGTTCTTTGTATTTTCAATATTTTGACATAAATATGCCTTTTTTCCCCAAATCATCTGAAGGTTCAGGACTTCCAGAGTTTGGTGTCGACTTTGGCGATTTCTCCGCTCAAACGCACCTGGTCCACCTCACCTTAAAGTGCAAGTGAAAGTGACTACCACATCATTGTGAACAGTGAACCACATCAAAACGCTTCTCGTGTATTTCACCCATAAACACGCAGCGCCCAGGGATCATTGATGGGGACGGTGCCTTTTTCAAGGGTAACTTACTGGACTCGAACCCACAAGCTTTTGAATATGTGGCCTAGTCCCTGATCGCTAGGTGGGGAAACCTCCTGGGAAGGTCGCCAGTCCCTCACATGATCCACAGTGTAAAAATGATTACTGTTAGGATCTTCTTTCACTTTTGAATACTAGGAAACCTGAAATGCTAATTTTTCTTCGGAAAACACACCATGACGTGTTAGTCGGAAAATTACTGTGTGTGTGTGTGTGTGTGTGGCTGTGTGTGGGGTGAGCATTTGTTTTTCAGGATTTCGCAGATTTATCTGCGTAGCTGTAGCGTTCGCCAGGGCTGTGTAATCAGCCCATCATTGTTTTGGAAGAGGGTATGGAGGATGAGAGAGAGAGAGAGAGAGAGTGAGAGAGAGAGAGAGAGGGAGAGAGGGAGAGAGGGGGGGAGTGAGAGAGAGAAAGAGAGAGGGAGTGATAGCACATCACAGATGGCATGAATCAAATTTGATAAACTGTGACATAGACAGAGGGAGCAAGAAAAACAAACAAAAAAGAAGCATGAAAGAAAGAAAGTGAGTAGCTTCTGCTCTCTGATGTTAGTCTTATTCAGAAAGAATGAAGTCATGAGTGCTGGACTGTGGTCCATTTCAGAGCGAGATAAAAACAATGTAGGAGTGAGAGGATGGGTAGAATAATGGCTGAATTTTACTAAGATCAGATAAGATTGATTCATCTAGAGGGAAAGGATTGATTTGTGACAGATGAGTCCCAGCAAGAATAAGATTTACAGGAGGGTAGTGAGACCAGCTATGCTATATGGGCTGGAGACGGTGATGAAAAGACAGGCGGTGGAGCTGAGGGTGACAGAGTTAAAGATGCTGAGATTTGCGATGGGAGGGTAGGTTTGATGGTTTGGAGACAAAGTTAGAGAAGTGAGGCTGCGTTGGGTTGGACATGTCCAAAGGAGAGACGAGGAGCATTTCTGGAGAAGGATGTTGAGGATGGAGCTGCCAGGAAACAGGAGAAGAAGAAGGACAAAGAGGAGGTTTATGCATGTGGTGAGGGAGGACATGCAGGAGGTTGGTGTGAAGCTGCAGATGATGAAGAAGAGGAAGATTCTAGAGGGAAATGATTTGCTTTTCAAGCTGCTTCTCCTGATTATTATGGGTGGTGGTGCTGGTGTCTTTACCAGCATGAAGGGTGGGGACACACCCTGGACAGGTCATCAGTCCATCACATGGCAGACACACAGACAAACACACTCAAACACACATACCTTGGAGACATGTTAGCATCTCCAATCCACCAGATGTGTGTTTCTTTGGATGGTGAGGTGAAGCAGTTGCTCTGTCCTGTCCCTTGTTCCACACAGAGGTAGTATCTGTGAAACACGGCTTAAAGTCGAATCCTGTTGGAGCTCTTCACTCCAGGAGGAGGATCTTCTCTCTCTGATCTGCTGAATTCCTGGCCATGACGGGGATCTTTTCACCCCGTGTCCTCAGGGAGCCACAGTGCTGGTCTGGAACAAACCGTCCTCAAACTCAAGAGCCTTCACCTCATTTCACACTGCAGATTCAGACAAACCCAGTGGCCATGAGGACGTCAGGAGCTTCAGCTACATTTACACAAAACCTATTGCACAAGAAAAATGAAATTTTAACAAATATAAACTGTGCAAAAGTCCTGAGCTCCTCATTTCTTTATATTTTGCCATCTTTGGCATATAGAGTAGATTCAATGAAGGAAATGGGAACAGATGTTTTAGTGCTCCAGGCTACAAAGTGCCTAAAGATACAAGGTTCTAGATAAAGGGGTTCCACCCACTCAGCATTCAGCATCAGCAGTAAACAAATCATCTGATCATCTGGAATCATCTGCACCCGTTATCTTCACTGCTTCATGTCTTCAGTTAGACGCTTTGTTCTGCTTGAAGGTTCAGACGTAGATCACTGTGTGGATTAACCAACACAAAACTGGAGAACTGCTCAGGTACAGAGACTGGACTGAACATGAGAGACAACAACACTGTCCTTCAGGAAGATCTGGAGAACTGCTCAGATACAGAGACTGGACTGAAAATGAGAGACAGTGTTATTTTGCTCAGGTGCTTTGATGTTTCGTTTGATCTGAGTTCTTGGCTGTTTAGACTGACAGTGTATGAAGACACATAAACGCAGCGACCTCTTCTCCATCAGTGTGTATCATGTGTTTACACATCCGAGCCTGAGACAATCCATGAAGCAAAAGAGATATTTTTAGTCTTGCTCAGCTTCAGAGCACCTGATGTGGAAAACGAAAGTATGATGATCATCAATAATTAGCTGAAGTGCTGAAAAGCGAGCGTGAGCTTGGAAAACACTTCTCCCGCCGTGTTTTGATCTGGACCTGAGCACAAGAACCGGTGGTGAAAATGCTCCCCTGCCCTTCCTTTCCTCTCCTTCTCGAGTGCCTTTGTGCATTCATGAGCCGGCAGGCAGAAAGGGCAGCCGTCACAGACCATCCAACCGAATCGCACCCTTCACCTCAGTTCCATTCCCTTCACCTCCCAAATCTCACTCACTACTTCTCCATCGCATTTCAACAAGCCTTCACATCTACTGACCGCACTGAAGGTCTTGTGTAACCTGAATATGTGTGACCCTTCATCCTCCATGCTGCTGGATGCTCCTTAACCCCTTGAAGCCCAATGCAAACCCACTTTATGGACAAAGCTTTATCTCTGGCAGCGAACAGGCTACCAGCTTAAACTGTGAGTCTCATGTTCTGAAGATCCACGTGTCTAAAAAAAAGAGAAAGTGAAAGTGACTGTGTGTAATTGCAAACACACGGGGAACCACAACGGAATACATGTTCTGTATTTAACCCACACACACCGTCCAGCATGGGGGCAGCCTTTTCCAACACCCGGGGAGCAGTGATGGGGACGGTACCTTGCTCAAGGAAACTTCAAATGAATGAACCTAGGTATAAACAATAATATACTATGAAACGTACAAATATACTAAGACACACAAAGACACAAACTTAAAAAAAAAAAATCTAGAAACATGCAGATAAGTATGAAAATATAACGAGTTAAGGCTGAAATTGAAATAAATCAGAAAATGCTTTTTATCAAAATGAATAAACGTAGCATTTAAATCGGCATCCTGATACCTCTGAGTTTAATTTAGTTTTTCTGTTTGTTAATGTTTTACTTTTTTTTTTTTTTTGTCTCGGATGTTAATTCAGTCTTTCTCTTCTCTTTCACTTTTTTGGCACCGGTTTTAGTTATCTAACATCCCCCCCAATTCGAATAAAGCAAGGCCCGTTTATTTGTTTCCTGAGACGACAGATTGGATTTTTTAGCTTTTATTTCCTGGTATTTACAACCAAGAGAGAAACCAAGGCTTTGGTGAAGGCACTGGGTCTCAGGCTGTGCTTTGTGCGTAACTTCACAAATCTAGACGTCAAAACCAGGAAAAAACTGATCCCTCGTCACATTTTCAACTTTTAACCTCAAACCAAATGTCTTTGTCCCAAAAACAAATGAATTGGCTTTGTTGCTCCAACTTTTGAAGAGGGCTGCACGTAATGAAGGGTTCGGAGAAACAGACCTCCCTAATCTCGTGTCCTTCCGCTGCTTTTTCATTTTCACTTTTATATGAAAGTGAAAGCGACTACTCTCGTCATTGTGAAACACAGCACAACACACGGTGAACCACTACGAAATGACACCTCTGCACACCGTGCAGCAGTGGGCAGCTATTGAAAGCAGTGATGGATATGGTACCTTGCTCAAGGGTACCTCAGTGAAAGTGAAAGTGACTATTCTTGTCATTGCGAGGTCACAGCACAGCACACAGTGAACCACAATGAAATTGGACCTCTGCATTTAACCCATGCAAACATCGTGCAGCAGCGGGCAGCTATGAAAGCACCCAGGGAGCAGTGACGGGGACGGTACCTCAGGACAATCTCAAAGATTGTGTTTGAGCCCACAATCTTCCGATCCGGTGGCCAAACCCCTTAACCACTAGACCATCGCTGCCCCAGGACAACCTCATGACAATCTACTGGGCTTCAAACCCATGACCTCCTGATTCTGGGGCCTAGTCCTAACCGATAGGCCACCGCTCCCCATCTGCATTCAGAATCTGAAAAATATTGATTTAAAAGAAATGCTAATAATAAAATTAATAATACATTAAAATCCAAGCTACACCAAATGATGACTTAAACTGTGATATTTAAATGTTATTATATTTTTTTTAGATACAATCTTCTCTAATAATTGCATATATGAGTACCTTTGTAAAAGAAAGAAATCATGCAAATTTTTAATTTTCACACTGATTTTTCGTTAAATCATGAATTAACTGCTTTAGAAAGACGCATCACTGCAAATGTCCTGTACGGTTTTGTTCTGACGTTTTTAAAGCGTTGAGGATTTTGGATCGGCTGTTTAGAAATGAGGGTTCTTGCCTTTAAACCAGATTCTGATCAGAAAATGAAGTTTTGTTGAATTGTCACTGGGGGCAGGCCTGCCATTCAGGATAGTAAAGAAAGTCAGTACATTTTTCTTTTAAGCACTTCTTCACAAGCATCCTTGTCGCTTTTTATCAGGAAAATGGCAACAAAATGACAGCGTCTGATCAAAAGTGGCGGCGCTGGCAAGATGAAAATAAGCCACGAGAGTTTTCTCCTGGAGCTGTGGATGAAGAGGGATCAAAATTTAGGCAGCGATGGTGTTTTTTAAAGTTTAATACTCACCTGTTTGAAAACACGAGCCGGAAAAAGTGGTTTCAGGAGTAATACGTTAAATTTCAACATAAAAATAGATAGAATAGAAATAACGAACAGCTGCATCGTGAATGAGTTATAATAGCGATATTTAAGAGCATTTTTTACAGCGTATTTGATATTAGGCTATAAAATATCTTATCAGAGCGATTTTAGCGATATCTAAAGATGGAAGACGGCTTTTCTGGAGTGATGGACGATCATGAAGAGGGTGTGTCCCAGCGGTGGTCTAGTGGTTAGGGAGTTGTCCCAAATCAGAAGATTGTGGGTTCGATTAGGTTGCCCTGGGGTACCCTTGAGCAAGGTACCGTCCCTGTCACTGCTCCCCAGGTGCTTTCAAAAGCTGCTCCCTGCTGCACGTGTGTGTGTGGGTGAAACGCAGAGGTTGAATTTCGTTGTAGGTAGTCACTTTCACTTTTTTGGTCCCACGATAGAAAGTGGACGAAAGTGAACAGGACTGTAAAGTGACTACACTAAAAAACACAAATTAACATTTTGAAATTCATGTCTTGGATCCAATTGGTTTCGGCAAGCATTCTTCCTTTGAAGCACCAGGGGCACTAGCCCCCAGGATCTGAAGGTCAAGGATTCATATCCCAGACCAGTAGGTTGGCCTGAGGTACCCTTGAGCAAGGTACCATCCCCGTCACTGCTCCCGGGCACTCTAAACAGCTGCCCCCTGCTGCACGGTGTGCATACGTCAGTCTCCTTATCTGACTTGTCCTATTCCAGGTTGTTAAGACTCAACCTTAGGGGCAGTGGAGGCCTAGTGGTTAGGGATGGAAGGTTGTGGGTTTAAATCCCAGAGTAGTAGGTTGGCCTGGGGTATCCTTGAGCAAGGTACTGTCCCCATCGCTGCTCCCTGGGTGCTTTAAATAGCTGCCCCCTGCTGCACGGTGTGTGTGGTTGATAAACAAACACTGGATTTCATTGCGTCTCACTGTGTGCCGTGTTTCACGATGACAAATAGTCACTTTCAGTTAAGAAAAGCTTCTTCTCCAGAGATTCTTCTCCAGTGAAACTTCATTCACAGTTTCCAGGCGTGAGTAAGACTGTCAAGAAAGCCTTCAGTGTTAATACTCGTTCTATTAAATGAGCCAAAATCTTTTCATTAGCCTGTTTCAGCAGTGGGATGCTCAAGTGTGACATTTAAAGGTCTCCTCTTCCTCCCATTCTGCTACCAGAACTAATCGTGTCATTTAAAGCATCAGGAAAAATGGTAAATGACTTAATCCTACAAAAGTTCACCCTGGTAGCGACACGAGGACTGGTGGGATGGACCAGCTGTGTAGATGTTTCTGCAGAAGTCTAGTTTAATATTCCAACTGAACCGGGTGGGACTGAAATGCTTGATTTCTTTGGTTTTCAGGGACTCCTCCGTTCTTCTACACACAGCATCAGCCGCGGGCTTACATTTTAAAATATTAAATTGTATTCACTACCATTTCGATTTTCAGTTCACTTTTTCGGAGCCATTTATTCCAGCCAGGGTTTGGGGAGGTGATGGGCCAAACACCCTATACAGGACACCGGTCCATTGAAAGTGAAAAAAAGTGAAAGTGACTACCCTTGTCATTGTGAAACGCAGCACAACACAACGGAATTCAGCCTCTGTGTTTCGCTCATACACACACGTGCTGCATGGGGCAGCTATTGAAAGCGCCCGGGGAGCAGTGATGGGGATGGTACCTTGATCAAGGGTACCTCAGGGCATCCTACTGGTGAGGGAATCGAACCCACAATCTTCCGATCCGGGGCAACTCCCTAAACACTAGTTCAACTCAGTTTCATCCAAAGTCTTAAAATCATATCACACTTCCATATGTCCACTCTCTCACTCATTTTCTGAGCTACTTGTCCTGATAAGGTCACAGGGGGTGCTAGGGTGTAACCCAACTCAAACAGAGCAAAAGGCATGGACACCCTGGACAGGGACACACACACACACACACCTATGGACAGTATAGCAGCTCCAGTCCATCTGACCTGCAAGTCTTTGGATGGTGGAACGTGTACACTCCACAGAGAAAGGACCCCGGACCGTCCCATCTGGGAATCAGAACCTTCACGGTGTGAGGCGACAGCGCTACCCTCCTTATGTACACTTTATTAGATACATTAATCTTGTGCTTCCACCTTCTGGCCACTTTATCGGAAACACCAACCATTGTGGTTTCACTTAGTGGCCACTTTATCAGAAACACCAAGTTTTTGCATTCTCTCATCGGCCACTATATTAGAAACACCTTGTGCTTCTCACTGGTCACTTTTTAGACCTTGTGCTGTCTTCTTCTTCTTCTTCTTCTTCTTCTTCTTATTTTAATTATTATTATATAATTTATTTTTATTTTTGTTATGATTATTATTATTATAACCCAATAAAGGAATGCCTGTAGATTTGTTTTTCCTTCCTTCTGCTGTCTGCATCCATTTTTTTAAGTGCTAAAGAGTGTAAGA
>CM029376.1:753542-782997 GCA_017165825.1 Hepsetus odoe
GAGAGAGGGAGGGAGGGAGGGAGGGAGGGAGTCTATTCACAGTCTTTATTGTGGTGAACATATCTGTCACCACCATCTGGGATGCACTGATCCAAAATTCAGCTTTTTCTTTTTTTGTTCTAGCAATGCAACTCTCTCTCTCTCTCTCTCTCTCTCTCTCTCTCTCTCTCTCTCTCTCTCTGGTTCTCTGCTAAAGCATGTGGATCCTACTCAGAGTGGAACGAATGGGATTTCACTCGTCTTTGATCTTTATTTTCAGATGATGCCATCTGCGTGCTCAGGCACCGGCGAGCTTGCGAGTGTGTCGACAAGCGCCAGGCATTAATATTGAAATGAGAGCAATTACCCAGAGAAACAGCATATACATGTGTCTCACACACCATTGTGCCAATGAAGGTTATGTTCAAATTCTATTATAGAGTGGGTAATTAGCCGCGCTCGCAGCGTGGGCCACAGCCGACCCTGCCGTCAGTAATTCGTGATAGCGGTCTCTCACGTTACACGACGGGAAGTATTTTAAAAGCTCGTTTGGGTAAAACGTAATGGTTGTTTTCTTAATAACATTACACATGTGTGTTGATGCAATCTCGAAACCTGGAGCAGAAATAACATCTCCAGAAATGGAAACTGTATCCAGGACGGCAAGCAGCTCCCTGATTGGCCTTCAGTGCAAAATTTTAAGGGAGGATCCCTGAAAATTTCATCTTAAGCGAAGGGACATCATTATGTTCAACAACAAGAATGGTCCCCAGATTATGTTAGATTGACACATGGACTGTACTGGAGTAGAGAGAATAATCCAGAATTATTTTTATAAAATTTTTATTTTCCTTCATCTGTGAAGATTTTAAATTGAGTTCTTCAACTTGAAAAGGTCCAACGAGCTCATCTTTAATAACACCAGTCCAAACCAGCACCCCGCCTCCAGCTTGCTGGTGTCTTAGTGGATTTGGATCTCTGGTCCGTTACTGATCCAGCCATGGGTTCATCCATCTGGGCCTTCAAGTATCTCATCTCCATCTATCCTTTAAAAATCTGTCTGGAGATGTTTCTTGGTCCAGCGTCCAGTTTCTTGATGTTTCAGCTGATGTGTCTTGCTCAGTGGTGGTCGGGTTTCAGTCTTCCTAACCTTCTCCACGTCTCTGACACTGAGCACCTTGTACTTCTGGACTCTCCTGGTAGGTTCAGTTCTGGAATATGAGCGCTGGAGGATCATGGGTTCCTGGTAGCTTCACATTTGATTCTTCTCTATTTTGATGGGTCTGTGATCACGACCTGATATCTTAACAGTTTCAAAAATGCTACATTCCTCTGAAAGACTTTTTACAATTTTTGAACTTTCAGAGTCAGTTCATCTCTTTTTTGGCCCATTCGGCACATCCTTATACAGAGCGTTGATCTGCTTAGGCCACGCCCCCCTCATTACACAAACACACATCAACTGATCTGCTTAAATCCAATCAGCATTTGAGTTTATACAGTCGGAATACATGCAGAAGAATGATGATCTGGTCCAAATACTCCCTCGCCTAATAATTTAGCACACAGTAAATATAAAATATAAATATAAATATAAATATAAATATAAATATAAATACAAATATAGTGCTTCTGTGCCGAAGTGACTGTAATGCTCAGGAATTCTGAAACGGGAAGATTTTATTGCACAATATTGGAATCAGCGTGTTTTAACTCACTGACCTGCCGTTCTATGAGACATTAGTGGAAATCATGTTCAGATATATTATAATGCCTAGTACTAGATAGTCACCATTGGCTAGAACCTAATTCTCTGAGTGTAAATACACTTGGCCAGTAAATCTGTCCCAGTGTGATATTTCTAATTCTAACGTTCTCTGGTCTCATTTGATCTTGGTCCCCGGGGACGAGCTACTTGTTCTTTCAGCTGTCCGAGGACTCGGACCAGGATTAGATTTAAGGCTGGGTTCAGTAGAATCTATTTGACTGGATTTGCAGATGTTTACACATGATACATGACCATCCAGTCATTTATAGATTACATGATTGGTAAAGTACAGAAAAATACATACTCAAGTATGGATATCTGAGTACTCAAGTACGGTATTTGTACTTTTTACTTTCTGAAAAAGGCAATAAAGGGATAATTATCGGATCAACAGCGTTTGCTGCTCATAAAGCCGATGCTGTTTGACTGTAAAGTATTGATGAACTACAGTGTTTCTACTTTTGTCTAATATCTCTTCCGTTTTGAGAAGGAAGTGTGGGTTTCTTACAGGAAGAAAGCCTGCTGGTCCTGAGGTGCTCATGTGGCACACTTCCTAAATTGTTCCATCTCTATTCTGCCTCGTCTTTTTCTCTCTTCTTTTTAGTGTTTTATGTTTCATTTATTTCCCCCTCATCATAGTGTCTGTTAAGATTGCCCTCCTTTTTCTCTCCACCCACTTTCCCTCCCTCCTCCCCCCGGTCGGATCGCTCCGTTTCACTTGTCCCACTTACGCGATAACCATGGCGATTCAGCCCCCTTGCTTAATGCGGTGATCATCTGGAGCCCGATCATCTAGGGGACCAATCAGACGGGGAATTAAAGTTTAATTCATTCAAGTCCAGAGAAGTTTATCTGAGTTGGTGTGAGATGTAAGAAGTGGCCAAAAAAGTTTCCCAAACTTTATTTTTCACCATATTTAATAAGCTGGAAAGCTTTTTTTTATATCACTGTATTGCGTCTAATTATGATTTAATCACACTGAAATGTCAGTGCACTCATGGAAGTGGAAATCATGGTTGATCATATTTAAATATGTATTTTTTCTCTTTTTTTGGCTCCATTAGGAAATAAGCTGTGACACAGTGATGGTGGCAGAGGCCCCATTATAGAGCCTCCTGTAAAGTGTAATCGTTGTAAAAGCTTTCCAAACACAGCTGACCGGCCCAGGCACGCAGAGTGAGAGACATTACAGCTCATTAGAGAGAGAGAAGATGTTTTGATTTCATTCTGAGCAGCACAGCCTCAGTTCGCTTCAGACAAAGTGACGCTTCGCTGCTGAATTCTTAAAAACAATGAGGCCGAAATCTCGCTGCTCTTTTCTTTCTTATTAACTCTGATGTTCCTCAGATTATCTTAGAGGAGGCGCTTCCCTCCAGAACACTTAGATCTGCAATCACCTCCTGTCTGTCTGTCTGTCTGTCTGTCTGTCTGTCTGACTGCCTGTTTGTCTAACTGTCTGACTGTCTGTCTGGCTTTCTCTCTGTCTGTCTGACTGTCTGTCTGTCTTTCTGTCTGTCTGACTGACTGTCTGACGGTCTGTCTGACTTTCTGCCTGCTTGCCTGTCTATATATCTGTCTGTCTGCCTGTCTGTATGAATGTCTGTCTGTCTGTATGAATGTCTGTCTGTCTAACTGTATGTCTGTCTGTTTGACTGTCTGTCTAACTTTCTGTCTGTCTGTCTGTCTGTCTGATGGTCTGTCTGACTTTCTGCCTGCTTGCCTGTCTATATATCTGTCTGTCTGCCTGTCTGTATATCTGTCTGTATGAATGTCTGTATATCTGTCTGTCTGTCTGTATGAATGTCTGTCTGTCTGACTTTATGTCTGTCTGTCGTACTGTCTGTCTAACTTTCTCTCTGTCTGTCTGTCTGATGGTCTGTCTGACTTTCTGCCTGCTTGCCTGTCTATATATCTGTCTGTCTGCCTGTCTGTCTGTCTGTATGAATATCTGTCTGTCTGTATGTCTGTCTGTCTGTCTGACTGTCTGTCTGACTTTCTGCCTGCTTGCCTGTCTATATATCTGTCTGTCTGTATATATGTCTGTCTGTCTGTCTTTCTATCTATCTATCTATCTGTGTCTTTCTGTCTGTCTGTCTGTCTATCTGTCTGTCTATCTATCTATCTATCTATCCACTGTTATTTTAATTCTGCCTGTGTTTCTGTTGGACTGTCTCTCTATCATCCATCTTTCTTTCTATCGTTTGAAATTGTCTGTCTATAATCTTGCCAGATGATGGACATCCTTAACATTTTTGTCATATTTTATCAGATTAACTTCACTTTCATCCACGTCTCTACTAGTTCTCCCATCACGGACGTCACACTCAACACACGCCTGAACTCCACCGTCCACTCTCCCTGTCCTCTCTCTCACGTCTCCTTCACTCTGTCCTGCACTGAGGGACACACAGACGGTCTTTTCTGTGTGTGTTTGTCCATTTGGACTAAAATGTTGATGTTGGGAAGGTGATGGAAAACAAAAGATAATGGGTTCCCCTCCTGTTCTGAAGATGGAAGGAGAAGAAAGTACAGAAATTAAATTCTCTGCTTTGGTAAACTAACACAGTATTTGTAATTTGCACTTCCATTCTGTGAAAACCACAACCATTAATGGCACTAATCAATTACCACCTGTAAAAGTGACTGAGCTGGGTTGACATCGAGGAGGGATTTAGATCTGGTACTTCTCCTTACACTGATATTATCACTCACTTTGTGAAGCCCAGCAGATAATTTCTCCCAATTAGCAACATTTAAGATGAACCACAGCACAGAAGAAGAAAAGCAGCGTTTGTTCGGTGTCCATGGTGTGATTCCTGCTGTAGAAAGGAAGATTGTACTGTGTGAGACGGGGGTCGGGTTATTGGGAAGGGGATTGGGCATGCACTTCTTTCTTAACTGATTCTGAATGCCTATAACATCAGATCCATCCCAGCTGCAGCATCAGTCCCAGTACTGGACTCTGATTATACGTTTTATAGCAATATACGCATCCCAAGACAAGGCCCTGCATTATTAATACGCTGTAAATGGGACACTTATAATAATGTAGGGTTGTTCTCAGTGTTACACACTGGAATTGCTACCAGTAGGACACTACAGGCCTGACGAAGCTTGAAGCCAATGCTTTCTGGGGAACGCCGGTGCTCCTTTTCACCAGCTCTTGCAAAATCCTGGTCCACTGCGCATTTTAGTGTTTTTCCCTGCTGTAACACATCCATTTGAACCTCATTAAGTATTTCTTAATGTGCTGATGAGTTAAATCAGGTGTGCTGGAGCAGGGAAAAAGATTAAGAAGTGTAATGCAGGGACTCCAAAAGAAAATAAAAAATTTCCCATTCATATTTTAATACATTTCTGGGTGATATCTTTGTATAATTAGTGCAAAAAAAGGGCCACTGGAAGTGCAAGTGCAGCAGCATCCGTCTTTTAAATTGGATGGAAAGGATGTTTTCTCAACTTTTCCGTTGATACAGAATGGAAATGGAATGGAAATGTGATTTATTATGTAGCTATTTAAGTAAATAATATGTAATTACATGGGACTGGTGTGGAAAATTGACTCTTTAGAGATGAATGTCCCGTTGAGAGGCATTGTTTAATTCTATTAATGATTCAAAACCTCAAGCCAAATCAATTTCCTTCGAAAATGCTCATGCAAATCTAATATCTCTCTAGCGGACGCCAGGCCCCTCTGCACTCTGATCCCAGTTCTATAAGTAATCCATAAACATCACGCAAACAGTTAAAGATAACCAGACAAACATTGAATCACTCATTTTCAGAACCGACTGTCCTAATTATGGATGCAGGGATTGCTGAAGCCTATTCTAGTTCTCACAGGGCAAAAGGCAGGGACACACCCTGGACAGGTCTCCACTCCATCACAGGGCAGACACACAGACATCTACTGGCAATTTAGCTTCTCCAGTCCACCTGACCTGCAGGTCTTTGGATGGTGGGAGGAACCTGGAGCTCCTGGAGGAAAAACACAGGGACAGGGAGACAACATGTCCACTCCACACAGAAAGGACCCTAGCCGTCCCACATGAGGATCAAACCCAGGACATTTTCAATGTGATGTGACAGCAGCACCCACTGCACCACTGTGCTGCTGACAAACTTCCAGTTGACCATTAAAGTCAGCACTCAGGTTGTTGTTGTTTTGACTGTCTTCTCGAGTTTGCAGTGCGTCGGCTCATCGCCAAAGGTTAATGACTCACATTTAAGTGCTGATACACCAGATATGAGGATGATTGCTCACCCAGGCAGCACTGAAGGCTGGTGAAGTGGTGGGTCTGCCAAAGAACGAGGGAACCGAATGAGGTAAAGTGGTGCCAACAGCAGAGAGAGGGAGTTCTGAAGTGCAGACCACCCCCAAACTTAATGGGGCTTGCCTTCATTTGACACTCATCGAGTATTGGGTTAAGCACCTTTTACAGATAACTGGGAAATGGAAATTGACTGTAATTGCAGCTCTTGTGGTTACCAGGTCCATTTATAACCTCAATTGGGGAAATGAGTCACAAGGACTTTGAGTCTCCTCCTTTTTTGTGTCCTGATCAACAAAGGACATGCGGACAGCTGGTTTAAAGGAGGAAGACGCAGGGGACAAGAAGAAACAGAAAAGGTTGATCCACGGTGGTGACTACTAACAGGAGCAGCTGAAAAAAGGAGAAGAAGAAGAAAAACAAGAAGAAGAACAGCAACACAGGGTTCCCAAATGAAGCTATTTTGAGGTTTTAGTCGAAGAGAGAGACAGCTGATTATTAATCTATCCTTATAACCATCTATCTATCTATCTATCTATCTATCTATCTATCTATCTATCTATCTATCTATCTATCTATCTATCTATCTATCTGTCTATCTGTCTGTCTGTCTGTCTGTCTGTCTGTCTGTCTGTCTGTCTTTCTATCTATCTATCTATCTATCTATCTATCTATCTATCTACAATTGAGGCCAAAATTATTAGCCCCCCCCCTTATGAAATTAGACAACACTCTTGATTTCTCCATGAAAATGACCATCAACAAGTGTTTGTTATTTTGGAAACAAATAAACTAAAAAAACAACGTCCACTCAGTTTAATTAGGATATTTTATTGATACACTAAGTTGAAACAAGAAAAGGCAAAAATGAGACATCCAAAATTATCAGCCCCCTGGCCATTAATAGTCAATAGTGTACTGTTTCTGAGCCACAACTGACAACAATCTCTTAGAGTGGTTCTTTACTAGGTTGGCACAGGTCTCCTGAGGGATGTTGGCCCATTCTTCCATTGCACATTGTTCTAGCTGGTCCAAACTGCATGGTTTCTGAGCATGGACACTCATTTTGAGCACCCGCCACAGGTTCTCAATAGGATTGAGGTCTGGGTTCTGTGCGGGCCACTCCAGGATCCTGGTTTTGGTATCCTTGAGGAACTGTTGGACTAATTTCGATGTATGCTTTGGGTTATTGTCTTACTGGAAGACCCAGCGACCACCTACGCCTAGACTATGAGCAGATTTCTGCATATTCTCCCTCAAAATGTCAACATAATTTTCTTTTTTCATGATGCCATGCTCCCTGGGCCTGAGGCTGCAAAACAGGTCCACAGCATGATGCTCCCACCTCCATGTTTAACTGTGGGAACTGTGTTCCTAGGGTTGAAGGCCTCTCCCTTTCTTCGCCAAACATAACATCCATGTGCCCAAACAGTTCCAGTTTAGTATCATCAGACCAAAGCACAGACTTCCATAACTCATCTTTACCTTTCAAATGTTCACAGGCAAACCTCAGTTGGGCTGTGATGTGCCGCTCTTTGAGTAAAGAGGTTCTTCTGGGACGATGGCCCTGAAGCCCACCACAATGGAGAGCCCTCACAACTGTGTTCCTTGAAACATCAACTCCAGAAGAGGCAAGGTCAGCAACAAACATCTTAGCAGATGTCTGGGGCTCCTTGCTGACGTCTCTGACGATTTTCCTCTCCAGAGTAAACAATGCTGCAAACAGTGATGAAACTTGTTTGCTTAAACTAGGAAGCAGCGGCCTAGTGGTTAGGGAGTCAGCCACAGGCTTAGAAGATTGTGAGTTCAAACCCCTCACCAGTAGGTTACCCTGAAGTACCCTTGAGCAAGGTGCCGTCCCCGTCACTGCTCCCTGGGCGCTTTCAATAGCTGCCCCCTTCTGCACGGTGTTTAAGTGCATGGGTTAAATGCAGGTCCAATTTTGTTGTGGTTCACTGTGACCTCGCAATTACAAGGGTTGCCTTTTTCATTTAATTGGGAAGAAGTTTAGAAAAATGTTCTAAAGGGGGGCAAAGTTAGTAGGGGGGCAAAAACCTGAAAACAGCCCAAGTCAATTTTCAGTCGAAGAGAGGTGCTGAGCCACAGCTGACAACAATCAGCAGCAGCACTACAAAGCCGTAGCTCCAGCCAGTGTGACGCACGAGCCAGCAGTCGGTAATTTTGGTATTTCAGGTTGACTGCGAGATCAAAGTTCTAGATCTCCCAGTCTCAGGTTGTTATTAATCAAATACACGTATTAAATAAAGAAATAAATCAAGAAACATTCCCGTTTCTTGGGCTCGACCTCTTGAGCCAATCACTGAACTCTCCTTTCTCCCCTGCTTTAGTTTCGTTGAACCCGTTTAGTTTGGCTGAGGTTCAGAGCTGGCAGGTTGCTCCTCCTGACATTTTGAGTTCTGTCATCACTTCTTCCACAACATCACACTCATCACTCCTGCTTCTCTCAGCGCTGTAACCACTCCAGCACTTGCCAGCACACTGCCATCACCATACATTTACATACAGCATGTACTTGTTTTTACACACTCGTTAGCAGGGACTGGGTGTGAAAGTCATTAGAAGTGGTGTCCAATAGATGAACTTCAGTTCAGACACACAAAAAACTCGCTTCGCTTTGATTGCCGCCTGTTTGAAGCCGCTGTGTTCTCACACGCTGGCAGTTGTTGGATTTTGACTTTGGATTTACGCATTATTTTATGTGCTTTTTAACCTCAAGTTCTAGACAGAAACATCTATTTTTCAGTCTATTTTCTGCGGATTACCAGATTAATTCAAGACATATTTGTTTTTTCTACTTAATGTATTGATTTCAATGGACTTCTTTACCATTTAACCTTCTTTAACTTTATTATGTTTTCCTCCAGTTCGACGTGTTCGGAGGAGTATGTTAATCACTCAGAACCTCTCAGGCCTCATTATAGCGAACGATGAGCCGTCTGAAGGCTGCTGCTCAAAACAGAAAGCGTCTCTGTAGTATGTTCACATGTTTAGTGATTAATTACAACCTCGGGGCAAAACTGGCTGTAGTCTTAATCGCCCTTGATAAAACATACAAAACATTGATCATCGCCGGGTTCTCTTTTCACAGTAATGAGACACAAGCTTTCGTCGGTGATTTCTTTAGGCTGAGGGCTTCTGAGGTTTCTTCAGTTCCTTTTTTATTTTATTTATATATTATTTTAAGTAAACACTGAAGTTATTCAAAGTGGATAAAGGCCAGCTTGATTTTCTTGCAACGCTTCTCCCTTACTGGCAATTAAAAATGAACAAAAAAATTAACAATACAATTAAAANCTACTGCTACTGCTACTACTGCTACTGCTACTACTGCTACTGCTACTGCTACTACTATTACTACTACTGCTACTGCTGCTACTACTACTACTACTACCACTGTTACTATTGCTGCTGCTGCTGCTGCTACTACTACCACTACTGCTACCACTACTACTACTAATACTACTACTACTACTACTACTGCTACTATTACTACTACTACTACTACTACTACTACTACTACTACTACTGCTGCTACTGCTACTGCTACTACTGCTACTACTACTGCTGCTACTGCTACTGCTGCTACTGCTGCTACTACTACTACTACTACTACTACTGCAACTGCTACTATTTCTACTACTACTACTACTTCTACTGCTACTACTACTACTGCTACTACTGCTACTGCTACTACTACTACTACTACTGCTNATAATAATAATAATAATAATAATAACAGATAATGTTCAATAATATTCTAAACAGGGGCATTTATTTTTTGTTTATTTTTTAGGTTATTTTTTATTTATTTTTTTATCACATGGGTGATGGATGGAACCAGACGTCCCTCACAGACATGAAACGTTTTTGAAGATACTTCCTGTTGCCGGAGATTTGCTGTACTAGTTTTGAGTAGAAGCTAAATTAAAGCACATCTTCCACACCAATAATGGTCCAGAGATACACGCAGGGCAAAATAGTCCACAAAGAACACCTTTTTGACTCAAAAATGTCCCATACAGTCTCAGTGGACATGTTGGTATACTGGCAACACTGGAGAGAAAATTTTAGTGTACTATTGTAAAGAAATCTCCAAACCCAAACCCAGTCTGAGAGATCAGCCAGCAGATTTCTTAAATTCCTCTTTTGATTTTAATTAGTTTTGGACCATTTCTGCTGTGCCATTCACCCTGAAATGCTCCCACAACTGATGCAAGAGAGTAAAAACATGGAGCTACGATGCTTTGAATTTTTCATGAGCGTTCTCCAGTGCAAGGGCATACAACTTCAGACCTGATGGGACAGTGGATGTTGATGCCATTCCCATAAGCCCTGCTCTTTCTTTTTTAATGTTTCTTTGCATTTCACTCAGTTCACTTGTCTTCAATTCCCAGGCCTGGCAAATCTCTCTGTGTTGTGTGTGACGGCACCACCAGGCTGGAAGGATGAAGGCTGCACTCATCTTCTCCGAGGCTTACGAGATCTGATGCCATAGCTTTGCATCTGAAGCCTCCGCGCCACATTTATGCTGCATGACTGTGCACTGTGTGTTCTGGGACGTCTCACTATACCCCCCAAAAAAGAGTGTAAAAGCTACATCTGCCAATAACAGCTGATGTTAGCAGAGATGTTTGGTGGGTAATGGCCTCTGGTTCCTCAGTGGCATTAGAGGAAATGGTTTTCCACTAGCATGTGCTTGACCTTGCTCTTTCTCGCTGGGTCTCTCTGCGCCCCTCAGCCATTCGTCCTCCCTTTTTAGCTGCGTGTGGATCTGAATCAACAGGAGATTAAAGAATAATCAGGCAGGGGAGTTATTACTGTGGCCTCATAAGCGTTTCACGGGACGCCGTCTACGTTTCAGCCTGGCTGCCTTGCACCAGCTCACAGCTATAATTAAGCTGGGTCAACACACACACACTCAAACACACACACACACACACACACAACAAGTAGCAGGCACTTGAAACACATCTCTGCTCGCCCGTTTTAAGCTTCTTATTAAGAATTTGAGAATTTCCAGATTAGTGTTGACTCTTGTAAATGTATTATTTATGGCCACTGTAGTAGTCTGACTTTTTCTCCCTCCATCCTTTTCAAGCCTGGTCTAAACACAAGCAAACACACACACACACACACACACGCACACATGTTCCTAACACACTGAGACTTTTAAATGCATGCATATATACAGACTTATTATAAACAGTCTGAAGGAAGAGAGATATCAAGTGAATATAAGAAAGAATTTAAAACAGAAGCATTCGGTGTAAAGAGAAGAAATTAAAAAGCAGAAGCAGAGAAAGAGATTAGAAATTAAATCAAAGGGAAAATATGAAAAGGCAAAGAAAAGATGAAAATAAAAAGAAATTATAAGAAAATGATGGGAGGACAGAAAAAAAAACCATAAAGTATATAAAATGGTAAAGGTAAAAACTGAATATGAAAATATAACAATTAAATAATGAAAGAAAAAGACGACAAAATGATAACAAAACGTTAGAATCAAAAGAAAAGAGAGGGGCAAACATGTAAAACAGCAAAAGTAAAAAATACGTAAAATAATATTATTAAAAAAACATTTAATTGACGAAAAAGAAGGTAAAATAATAAATGAAATAATAAAAACGCTAAAAAAAGAGAAACAAAAAGAAAAGAGTGAACAACAGAAACACAGAAAGCAGATGAAACGAGAGGTAAAAAAAAGGAAAAAAAAAAGTTCAAACAAAAAAGGAAAAAAATTGCTAAAAAAATGTTAGAGTTTATATATTTTGAAACTAACAATTAAAACAAAAAAAGAAAATTAACAGTAAAAAAGGAAAAACATAAAAATAAAATTATAAAAACATGTAAAAAGGATACAGAATTCAAATGTTGCTCATCAGTGCTCAATCCTGCTCTCCGCAGAGATGCTCCTGCTGCTTTTCTTTATCTCTTCTTGTCTTTGTTGGAGGCTGAATGTGACAGCAGGTCCTCCAGATTCAGTTTGTCCTTGATTTCCAGGTACAGGACTCCCACTGCGTGATGTAGGCGCGATTTACCACCTTCCTGCTTCTCAGGTGTTGCAAGTAACCAATCAGATTCGCTCTTCACAGCTCCACCGTCGCTCGCGCCGTCCAGGTGATGTGTCAGGTGGTATCTCCAGCACGGGCTGTTAATCTGAGCTCCAGCTGTGCCGCGGTAGATAGTGCTTCGTGGAAACAAGCCGATAACAGCAGCAGAGGTTTAATGTGGAGCTCGGCTTTCTGGATGAAATGATTAAACTGTAACGACAAACCCGCCGCCTCTGAAGGTGTGACACAGTTGGAAAGAAGACCCCATCAGGCAGAAAAGTGAAAACAATGTCACTTTGTATTTATGGTAATGCTACAGCAGGTAAGAACATGGTGGAGAGAAATTCAGCGCTGCTGTCAAACAAGGACAAGTGTCCCCAAACAGCACCACGACCGAGGTGCGGACACTGGAGATCCCTAAATGACCAACAGGACTCCATGAAGGATTCATGACTTCCTCATCAGGATTTTGGCTTAAACCCTCAGAGCACCTTCTTTAAAGAGTAAACATCTACAGATTGGAGTATTTGTTACTTCATGGTGAAGATCAGAGCCACGCCCAGTCAGGCATCATGGGATTAGCTACCAACCATTTTAACAACAATTTCTGGGTCAAATATTGAAAAATGGATCAAGTTAGGGGCTTATCAACATGTGTGTATTTTCCAAAAAGAAAGTCAGAACATAAATATCCTGGAAGAGATATAATACAACAAGAGCCCTCAGTGGACCAGCACAAGATGTTATTTGAAGGAACATATTTATATATATATATATACAGACATGCATGGACCTGAGAAGTTCAGAAAGTCAGTGGCAAACAGAGAATTTAAGAGGCTTTGCTTCAACTTTTCAAGACAAAGTGAAGAAATAGTCAAGATTCAAAATTTTCAAACATTGCACACAGCAGGACGGTTCTGTCCACTTTCTTGTATTTTAATATCTTGTGGAGGAACAGTTCTCCAGATCTTCCTGAAGGACAGTGTGCTTGTCTCTGATGTTCAGTCCAGTCTCTGTACCTGAGCGGTTCTCCAGATCTTCCTGAAGGACAGTGTTGTTCTCTCATGTTCAGTCCAGTCTCTGTACCTGAGCAGTTCTCCAGATCTTCCTGAAGGACAGTGTTGTTGGCTCTCATGTTCAGTCCAGTCTCTGTACCTGAGCAGTTTCGGATGCAGTGTGGATGCAGTGTGGATCATCTCCACAGAGGAAAATAAAGCCAGAGCTGAAGAATAAAAGTGGTCATTCTACAAACTCTCTCTGTGTAAAACATTACAGCTGCTCTAACTTTTAGCTTAAATTTTTCTCTAGAAAAACGGGCGGCTTTTGATGCAGCTGTTTACATTCCTGTGTGTGGGTTTCCGCACAGTGCGAAGGTTAGGGTTGCATCGGCACAACAATATCCCACCAGAAAAAAAGAAAATGTCTGGGATTTCTGAAATATTTAATCCACCTTTAATGTTGTTTATGATACTGGCAACCTGGGAAAGCAATCCACTCTCAGAATCTAAAGATCTGATTGATTTAGAAGAAACCAGCGCTGACAAACTCAAGGTAAAATTCTGGAGGCTTATCAGAAGGTCTCACGCCTAATTATGGTTTCTTTACTACAATTCCAGCGCTGCTGCAGTGGCGCCCCGAGGCAGACAAACACAGCTGGAGTTCACACCTACACACCACACCCTGACAGACTCACACTTAACACTTTAATAACAGCACTCTCCTGAACTGAACACCTCGTATCAACACTGGAGCATCATCTGAACCTTCACAGTGGACTCAGATAGATAGATAGATAGATAGATAGATAGATAGATAGATAGACAGGCAGGCAGCAGAAAAGGATGGATGGATGGATGGATGGATGGATGGATGGATGGATGGATGGAATGGATGGATGGATAGATGGATGGATAACAGACAGACAGATACAGACTGAACACACAGACAAACACACAGACAAGCATGCGAATGAATAAGATAGATAGATAGATAGATAGATAGATGAATGAGATAGATGAATGAATATAGGTAGCATTAGTGGGTAGAAAAGGATGGATGGATGGATGGATGGATGGATGGATGGATGGATGGATGGATGGATGGATGGATAGATGGATGGATAGACAGACAGATACACAGACAGACACACAGACAGACACACAGACAAGCATACAGATAGATAGATAGATAGATAGATAGATAGATAGATAGATAGATAGATAGATAGATAGATAGATACGTATATAGACAGGCAGGATGGATGGACAGATGGACGAATGACCAGAAAGATACACAGACAGGCAGATAGATAGATAAATAGGTAGGCAGGCAGGATGGATGGATGGATGGATGGATGGATGGATGGATGGATGGATGGATGGATGCTGAAGTCTTCGCTCACAATCAGGCTGTTTGCATCATTGCAATCTAATTGGTCAAAATCCTTACAAGGGAAGCTGGGCTTCTTTTCATTCTGGGTCTGTGGTCTGGGGGCGGGGTGTTTCCTGGAGCCGGTGGAAAAGCATGAATCTCTGCTGGTATCATCTGTCCAGCTGTCTTTTTCTCTTTTCTCCATTTCATTCTTTTTTTGTCTTCCATTTGCATAAAAAAGACCATTTTACTAGCAAATTTGTTGCAACCACATGACATCGCTACTGTAGATCATGTAATTATTGTAACTCATCCCGTCTCCCTGTCCATAATTAGCATGTTAATGTCCTGGGAATAGCATCTCCAGCCCTCCGGGTTGCCTTGCTCGGGAACATCATCAGATCTGGCTCAGTCCGGCGATGTGTTTTGACAGTTTTCGGTGAGTTCACTTCTGGAAAGTGTTTCCTGCTGACTAGAGAATGTAGCTGTCCAAAAAATGTTCTCAGACTTTGTATGACATATGTTGGACAGCTCTGAGAGGAGTAGTCCTCGTAGCATTTTCATCCTTAACATCAATCCGTCCAGCCTATGATTTCGCCTGCTCTTCCATCCACGCACCCTTCTGTAGGAGGAAAGTGCTCTCAGGGAGCTGTGGGAGGAAAGGTTTTCTTCTTGTCTGGTGAAATCTTTCACTTCTCTTCCAGCAGGACTCTTTATTTCCTTTCTTCTGAGAATGACAGAGATGTGGGCTCTGCTCCAGTTTCCTGCTGCATGCAAAAGAAACGGTACCTTTTATTTAATTTTATATTATGATTATTATTTTTTTTTTTTTCTGAAGGACAGGTTTCTTTATTCTCTCTGTGATGGGGTTTTAGCTTCTCAAACTACTTTTATACTCCCCTAGTGCATACAAACACTCACACACACACACACACACACACACACATCACTGCCCTGCTCATTCAATAGCAAAGCTGGATGAAATTGAAAAATAAATTCTTAAATTGTTTACTGGTGGCCAAAAAAAAAAAAAAAAAGCAATATTTATATACAAACTTCCCTAAAATGCTTTTTTTTTTTTTTTTTTTTTTTTTTTACACATTTAGATCTGCAAAAAAATGATCTGATAAATCTAATAAAGCAGTGAAATAACAAACGATCCAGCTAATAACACATTTTTACAGCGGTGATGTTTTCTTTTTTCCACTCGTTGGCTTTAAAAATGCAAAAGTTTGCAAAAATAAACTGACAGCGATGCTTCGATTGGCTTCTTATTGATGAATTTAAACATCTACGAGGTGTTTCGAAGGCCACAGGATGAGGACCAGGAGAAGTTCACCTGGATCACACACTTTACTTTTGGTTGCCGTGTGATTATCAGCTGGCGGTAAATGAGTTAACATCAGATCACACTCTCATTTCCGTTGTATCAGAATGGACTTTCATTGGATAAAAAGATCCGTAGCGTTCACTAAAACGTAAAAGTGCAATCAGATTCGTTCAAACACACAACGAAATCGTCTGCTTTTAACCCACAAGCCGTGTCCAGGTCCAGCACCCGGGGAGCAGTGATAGTGACGGTACTTCCACAAAGGAAAGATGGTCGAAGGAAGTGATGGTGCATCGTAATTGGTCTAAACCTTTGAGTTAGTGGTCATTTCAGTGATTTAGGTTTCTGAGTGCTTTCACGTGTCCCTGACTTTTCGGTTTCTTTTGCATTAAAACTACATCCATGACTCATTCCCTACTGCTGAGCCTGCAAGTCCCAAACACCACATGTCTTTGAGCGATCACTTTCAGGACGCCAGAGGGAGATCATTGATCTCCACTCATCTTTCATACAGAATGCAATCAATAACGCCTAAGCGAGCATGTAATTCACATAACACAGCCAGGCCAACGCTGTGCTGAGGCGTGTGTGCTTACATGTGTGGTGGTCTGGAGCTAAAAACGATACCATGAAATATCTTATCGGTGTCTCCCATTAAAGGAAATCAATTAGAACCTGGACTTGAAGACTCTTCATTCATGTGTTCAAAATTTCAGCAACCAAGACGTTCTGCATATGTTTATTAATGCATTCATTTATTTATGGTTAATTGCAGGAAGCAAAGGCCTGAAAGTGAGACAAAGTGATTGGGACAATGTGTAGCACATCCCTCCTTCAGATAATCCTCAAGTGGGTCTCCGTTGATGTGGTTTCTCACTGATTTCTCAATTCAATTAACATAAAGAACGTGAAAGAAAAGGGTGACCAGCTAGCATTTGGAACCAAAAAAAAGCAAGGTACCAGCCCCATCACTGCTCCCTGGGTGCTGGATGTATGGCTACCCCCTGCTGCAGGGTGTGCGTGAGTAGCTTGTGCTTATTTCATGCATTTCTTATATCATTTTATTGTGATTATTGCTATAATTTCATTATCGTATTAAGCTTTATCTTATTCTCTCATTTTAGTGTTCTGTGCGTCGGGAAAAGTGTTTTTATAAATAAACTTTACTTGCTCTTTTACTTTTTTTACAGCATTAATATGGGTATTTTCCACATCTGGATTGAAAACACTGTTATAAAGATTATTGTACAGATTTAGTTTGAACTTTAAAAGTAAAATAAAAGCTATAATTGCTGGAGCACGTTTTGAGTTCACACTATTACAAACATCTGGCTCTGAATATGGAGAGAAAACAGAAGTTTCAACTAGAAACAGACCCTAAAAATAAAAGTCACCCAAAAGAAGGTGAAGAAGTAAGCCAACCTGACTCAAAACCCGTTGAACGTTTACAGGCGAACCGTCATAACCTTTTAAAAAATACTTTTTTAAAGAAGATTATGCGAAAATGAACCAAATTCTTGCTGAAAAAGCCAATTAGCGCTCATCTTGAAGCTTTAAATTCCAGCGGCAGCTTTAAAACAAAGTACAAAATGAATCTTTTAATGACTTTTTGGAATTCCTTTCAGATGATGCACTGAATGATATGCTTCTTTTTATTTATTTTTTAAAGTACAAAGTCAAAAAATGAGTAAAATTTAAGCGGATACATTCACTGGAGACAGAAATATCACTTTCCACCTCACTGTCATTCCTCCCTTTATAGCAGTTCCTAATGGAGGTGTAGGGAGTGTCGGAATGGACCACTGGAGAGACGTTAGATAAGATAGGGTTAATAAGACATGACCCACGGAAACTTCACACTCAGCGGCATCTTGTGCACCAGTGGTCAATCACCCTCCAGCCTGAGGGATGGATGAGAGAGTGGAGGGAGGCTGGAGGGAGGATGGGGTGGGATGGAGGCTCAGAATGTGAAGGCGTCTTCAACGCATCGCCCATTCAGAGTGCGCAGAGCAATAACAGGCGACAAATAACAGGACGACTCGGGAGGACTCCTTTGAGCCACCCATGCATGGAGGACTTATCTGGAATTTGAACGGAAGAAAGTGTGCTGTAAAGGGGAAAAAACGGCAGGCGACTTTATCTCTCTTACACATTCCTTTGCCCACGTAGCCTCAACAAGCATCGTTTCGAGATAATTACAGACAGTTAATTCGATATGTGCTTTTCTATGCGCTGCCAAACACACTTCCCTTATCTATCCATACTGGCAGAGAGAGTGGAGGGGATTTAGACCGAGAGAGAGAGAGAGAGAGAGAGAGAGAGAGAGAGAGAGAGAGAGAGAGAGAGAGAGAGAGATGCAGTCTGCGCTTTTAGCACACTGAGCCAAATGTCTCAAGAGACACTCACAAAACTTGCATCAGGAGGCCTATGAATATTCACAATGAGTACATTATCTGCATGCAGTATTTGGCTTCATAAATATAATAAAACTGAAGGCAGATGTTGCCGAAGTACAGTCCTGTGCAAAAGCGTTTTCAGCCATCCCTCCTTTCTTCATATTCTGCTTCCAAAGATCATCTTTCTTGTATTTTAATGTGCTGTTGAGGAGCAGTTCTCCAGATCTTCCTGAAGGACAGTGTGCTTGTCTCTCATTTTCAGTCCAGTCTCTGTACCTGAGCAGTTCTCCAGATCTTCCTGAAGGACAGTGTTGTTGTCTCTCATGTTCAGTCCAGTCTCTGTACCTGAGCAGTTTGATAGTTCTGTGTTGGTTAATCCACACAGTGATCTACGTCTGAACCTTCAAGCAGAACAAAGCGTCTAACTTAAGACATGAAGCAGTGAAGAACCAGGAGCAGATGATTCCAGATGATCAGGGGATTCGTTCACTGCTGAGTGTTTGGAACCACTTTATCTATAACCTTATATCTTCAGGCACTTTGCCGACTGGAGCACTAAAACATTTCTTCCCGTTTAGTTTACTCAGTCTATTTTTTTTAGTTATCATTAAGATCTTGAATTTACATCCTGAATTTGTTGTTGCCGATCTTAGCCATGATGATGTCTATGGTTTAAATTTCCTCCCAAAATCTGAGGATTGTTACACGACAACCTTATCGGCTATTAATTAAACTGGCTGAGCTAAAAAATGGTGTATTCATGAGTCTCACTTTTCCTTTTTATTTATTTGAATATATTTTGTGCCAGATCACCAACCTGAGTTGTGTGTGAACAGCTGGAGAAGGACCTCCCAGTTTAATACTCAAATCATGGAAATAAAACCCAAACCCGAGCAGACTGGCAAGCACACAGTCCCCCTCCTCTCGGCTGCGTCCCGCTGTGATCCCCAGCTTAAAACCAAAAAGAGAAACAACAATGAACCTGTGATCACATGCTGGACTTCAAATAAGCTCCGTTTTCCCAGTTTGGTCTAAAAGAGAGGAAAAGCGGCTCATTCATGAGGGTGCGTTTATAAATGATCAAAGCAAATTAGACACTGAGCATGAACGCCCGCAGCTAACAGGTGTGTGTGTGTGTGTGTGTGTGTGTGTGTGTGTGTGCATGGTTGCGGTCGCTCAGCGTGAGTTACACTCGATGTGTGTATCCTGTTCCCTCTCTTTCTTCTCTGCTGGACAATGGAGGGTTTGATTTTTGATGGAATCAAACACCTGCTGTTCTGCATCAGAATGGCACTGAAAATTAATCCATCACACACACACACACACACACACACACACACACACACACACACACACACACACACACACACATTAAATAATAATGATACCACTATTACTACTACTAATAAAACATTTAAAAACAAGCTCAGAGTGTGATGAGACATTTAACATTTTACACACACACACACACACACACACACACACACACACACACATACACAAACACATTAAAATATTCCTAGTGAACAAAGACAGGATGAGTTTTTTCCTTGTTTTCTTATATATATATATATATATTTCTTACTGTCCAAGTAAGAAACAAATACAAACACACACACACACACACACACACACACACACACACACACACTGAGATTTGGCCGGAGAAGGGAGTCATCAGTCCATGATGGTGAGGAATCAAATAGTGAAACCTGGGCTCAATTCAGCCTCGCTGGCCAGCGGCCCAGTCACACTCCAAAAGCTGCCAGCTCTACTAATGAAGTCCAGTAATTAAGCGGGACCCTGTTCGCCCTGGTGTGTGTTTCTGTGTGCATGCCTGTACAACTGAGTGTACAAATGTGTGTGTGTGTGTGTGTACAAGGGTCTTCCTTTTTTCCCTCTCTGTGGTAGGAGAGAAAAAAACCTGCGTCTTGCTTTCTTCCTCGAGCGTTTTGATGCACTCCAGCTCCACGGAAAGTCAAACTCTTCAAGCATCACGAGCAGCGTCGCCTGTGCAGAGCTGTTCTTCTTCCCCAAACCTGCACTGCTCCTGCAAGCTCCTCTGGCCTCGTGCTGCTCTCTTACCCACTTCCTGCTGTTTATAGCGAGAGTTTACCCGACGTTGCCCATGGCCCTCAGCAAGCACCTGACTTACTTCAGGTACAGTCCTCCACATACACCGTTAACTCGCGTTGTAAGGGTGTGTTCAGAAGATGACATGCCTTAGGGAAATCCAGGGTTAAAAAAGTAATGAATAAACATTCAACTCACCCAACATTTCACCAAAACAACCAGCGTGCTTGTTTACGTCTCCTCTGACTAAATAATCAGATCAGGGATAATCTGATAGATTAAATGATAGATTATAGGAGGATGCTGCCTTTAGTGACTGGGGGCTGCAAAACCCTTCATTGAGTGATTTTAAAAAGTGTATTTATTTTATTTTATTGTAATTTTTTGATTACATTAAGGTTATATATTTTTATGGTTTATGGGCGGTGTGTAGAGCTGTTGTCTCACAGTGAAAAGGTCCTGGGTTTGATTCCCAGACGGGACGGTCCGGGTCCTTTCTGTGTGGAGTGGGCATGTTGTCTGAGTGTGTTTCCTCCAGGAGCTCCAGGTTCCTCCCACTGTCCAAAGACCTGCAGGTCAGGTGGATTGGAGGTGCTAAACTGGCTGTAGGTGTGTGTGAGTGTGTGTGTGTGTGTGTGTGTGTGGACTGGCAGCCTGTCCATGGTGTGTCCCTGCCTTTCACTCTGTAAAAGCTGAGATAGGCTCCGGCACCCCCGTCGCCCCTTATTAGGACAAGCGGCTCAGAAAATGAGTGAGAGAGTGGTTTATATTTATTTTATTTTATTTTACTTTGTTTAAAATATCAATTTCAATCATTCTGTATTTTTTTATTTATTTGCAGACCAGTAAACACAACTGGTTTCCGGTAACAGAAACCAGTCCCATTATTGTTAATGTTTTTCTTTTTTACTGCAGTAAATATTCGGATCGTTTCCTCACATTTCCCACACGTGCCTGTTTGTGATGGAGATAATGATTCGTTGTGTTTCAAAATAAACGAAGGGTTAAGGCAGGCGTATATAAACGAAACGAAGGAGTGCATTAACATGGAAGCGGCATTAAGAAGTCCTGTTATGTGCGTGTTCAGCTGTGTAGAGTTTCTCTGGGAGACGGATGGAGTTGAGTGAGCAGGTTTTCTTCTCTGCGGTCCGGAGGCTCTGGGGCTTTCTCTCTCTCTCTCTCTCTCTCTCTCTCTCTCTCTCTCTCTCTTCTCTCTCTCTCTGTCTCTCTTTCCGCACTGGCCATCCGTAATGAGCCAACGCTAATTATCCACCAAAGGCACTATGCTAACCTTGGGCTCAGCAGCCAAGGACTTCCATCAAACCTCGGCCAAGAATTGCCACAGAGGAACCCGTGCGTATTAATGAGGCAATAACACTACATTTCATCAAGGGATGAGGCGTACGAGTTGCTGGTATATACACCAACGGACGTCAAACCTCTATTTAAGCCCAAGACAAGTGCAAACGGCGCAGAGGTCCACTCGGTGCACTAAAGCATTGTTACGCTCTGTAAAGTGCTATAAAACCTGATTGGAGACAAGTGATGGGTATTAAATTGCTGCCTACAACAGAAATGTCACTTTCAAAGGGGTTATCATCAAGTGGTTCAACAAACAGACTCTTCTTTTTCACCTTGAGTTCATTAAAGGAACAAAAGGAAAAACAGCTATGATGCAAAAGGACCAGGTGCATGCTGGGTAGCTTATCCACTGCTTGTGCATGGGGCAGCGGTGGTCTAGTGTTTAGGGACTAGGACGGTCGAGGGATTGAATCTCAGACAAATAGTTGCCCTGAGGTACCACTGAGCAAGGTACCGTCCCCGTCAGTGCTCCTAGGTGCCGTCTGGATGACTGCCCTCTGTTTCACTCTTTTTTAAACTGTGCTGTTTCAGTGGTAAATGCTCTCTCTCTCACTCGACTACCTGTCATGGGTGGTGCTGGAGTCTATCTGAGCTCTCACAGGGTGAAAGGCGGGGACACGCTGGACAGATGACCATCTTCTTCTTCTTCTTCTTCTTCTTCTTCTTCTTCTTCTTCTTCTTCTTCTTCTTCTATCAGCTGCGCTCCCATCTAGGGGTCTCCACAACGGATCATCCATTTCCATTTCTTCTTGTCCTCTGCATCTTCCTCCTTCAAACCGACCACCTACATGTCCTCTCTCACCACGTCCATAATCCTCCTCTTTGGTCTTCCATCTTTTCCTCTTTCCTGGCAGCTCCATCTTCAACATCCTGCTCCCGATATAATCCCCTGGACATGTCCAAACCAACGCAACCTTGCTTCTCTAACTTTGCCTCCAGAACTTCTAACCCAAGCTGTCCTTCAAATATATTCATTTCTAATTCTAATCCTAAAAAAGAAACACTGATTTTGAACAGATTTTGGTCCACTCAGAATTAAAGACATGCGAAACTGAACCAAAACTAAACAGAATCTAAGCAGTTTATTTCTTACAGCAAACCAAAGGTGTGAAAAGAATATATGTGTGAGAAACTAGACACTTCTGCAAATGTAACGAGCCCAAAATCTCAGGTTAGAGATGCAGTTAGAACCCGGCTGTGTGAAATGCTATCAGGTGCCGACACTTTCCAACGATAAATGGAAATAAATGCAAGAAATTGCCACGAATGCTTCCAGTTCAGATCCCAACACTGGTACAGGCGCATAAATTTGGAGCAGTAAACAGATACAGATGCAGATACCGATCGTGGCATTGCTGTGCACCCTTACTGTGCATACAATCCCCTTTGTTTGCAGTTTCCTTGCCATCCATTATTTGTCACCTTGTTTGTTTCTCTGTTTTTTTTTGTTGTTGTTGCACTCTCCCAGTGTTTAGCATTTCCGTTCCTGGACATCTGTTTGAATTTTTCTTCGGGGTGTCTCTCGTTTGCCTTTTCTGACGTGTATTCCCCGTCCCCGCACCATAAGGCTCTCTTAAATCAGGAAAATCTGGTCAAACACCACTTACACTTCCTCTCTAAATATATTACTGTATTATATAACTATATTGCTGTGCTATGTTCCTGTACAGTTTTTCTATCTAGATGTACTTTATTTATCTGTTGAATTTTTCTGGTTTTGCTGCTCTGTGATTGGTCATCAGCGTTTCATTTTCAGGAGCCTCAGTAGAAAAGAACAGACTGAGAGAAGAAGAAGTTCCACAGCAGTTCAAATAGTCCTCTTTCACGAAACAGGGTAGGAATGGTTCTCCTACTGAGTCTTGGTTCCTCCAAAGGATCCTTCCTCCAGTTTCAGTTTTATTTGCACTTGCTAGGGGCTCCGGCCTGTATTTTGAAAGCTGGCAGCATCGCAGCCCTAAAAGTGATTTCAATTCATCATGATTTTTATCCTCGAGTATGAACAGTAATTTAGGGGAATCAAAAATGGAGAGAGAATCTCTCTTGGTGGTGTGAGATGGGCATGTGCAGGGATATTATTATTTTATCTTAAGAGTGACTCAGGGATACGTTTCACTGCTGGTTGAATCTTGAATCCCCACTAAGTTCCTTTTAAGATTTAACCTAAAATGAAACATCCTAAGCATCCTGTTTCCAGACCTCCTGTGTTACAGTCCACTTTATTTCACATCATTTATGAAAAACATCTGGTTAGGATGGGCAAGAACATCATGTCTACAATCAGTCACCCCAGGAATGCAGAGCAGCTTCCCAGTCCCAGACCTGTTCACCTTCTGTTCCTCGCTGCCATGTTGCACTTTCATCTCATTCGCTAAATAAGAAGCTCCTCATCGAGTGGCTCAGGCATGTAGAAAGTATGGAAACCAAAAAATGGACAGAGTAGGATTTCTCCTGTATTGGGATCCACCTCATTTAGAGAAATATTTGTTGTAATATGTCAGCATTGAAATATAGATTTAAGTTCATTTAAGTTTTATTCGGGGCAGCGGTGGCCTAATGTTTATAGACTATACTCCAGGATCAGAAGTTCGTGGGTTCGATCCCAGACCAGAAGGTTGTGCTTAGATACCCTTGAGCAAGGTACCATCCCCATCCCTGTGCTGGATATGGCTGCCTCCTGCTGCATGATGAGTGTGGGTAAAATACACAGGATGCATTTCGTTATGTATCATGTGCTTTCTCGTGATGTCACATTGTCACTTTCACGTAAGTTCATCATTTATCTCTCCATCCGTTATTTGAGACACATCTACACGGGGCTGTGGTTTTGCTGGAGAATCATCCTGGATTCTGCAGGGCAGACAAACACAGGGTTTATCTTCTTTAATCTCTGAACTTTGGGAGAAACCTGGAGCTCATGGAGGACACATAAAGAATATGCGAACCCTCACAGAACGGATCCAGGATGGGAATCCAACACAACACCCTGTCACTGTGGTTAATTCCACCACCACTCCACCAAAGTTGGAAAACTGAAATTCAACAAAATTCAGTCAAATTCATTTTTTTCCCTCCATTTTTTGGCATATTTCAAAAGCCTGAGTTGAAAAAGATCCCATTTCCATTAGAATTAATTTAAAACTAAACAACAACCTTAAAACGAAGCGAGGTTTAAATTTGTAATGAGTATAATAACAAATATTCATTTAATCGTGTCCATTTAGCCATTAGATAAGCAGCGCCTTGAAAAATATGGGTTTAATTAGTGAGGGTAGTCATTTATTCTTAAATTTTAGCCAAAACATTTTCTTCTGCTTAATTTCATTCTGTTACATTGGTTCAGCATCTGTGCTGCTCCGTGATTGGTCACCAGCATTTAATTTTCAGCAGCCTGGATAGTAAAGGACAGACTGAGAGATTCTGGAAGGTTAGGCTTTCTTTTATTCTCTTTCACTAAAGAAGGTAGGAATGGTTCTCCTACTGAGTCTTGGTTCCTTCAAAGGATCCTTACTCCAGCTTTAGTTCTGTTTGTGCTCTCTAAAGGCTCGAACCTGGATTCTGAAAGCCGCTTCACCATGGCAGCCCTAAAACCGACTTCAAATTTTAAGTTCATCGTGATTTTCATCTTCAGGTATAAACTGCAATTTAAGGACATTTAAAAATGGAGAGCGGATCTCTTTTGGTGGTGAGAGACGGACATGTGCAGGGATATTTCTATTTTTTTATTTGGTTCTGATCTATCGTGCTTTCGTCCTTCTGCTACATCTGTCACAGACATCCTCAACATCACAGCTCATTATCCGGACAGTTTATCACCCATCAGCCAACAACATCTGCCTCTGCAAACTTTCTTGAGATATTTTACATCTTCTGACTTTAAAGGCAGAGATGTTAACATTCAATTCCAAACGTTTTACACCCTTCAGGTCTAGAGCGGTGTTCCTTGGGTTATGGCACTATTTCTCTCTTTTTTTCTCATGTTCTCTCACTTTTTGAGCCAGAAGGCTCAGTGCCAGCAGCTCCCACCAGCTACAAGGCCAACTGGCTCACCAGGGATTGCACTGTGCTCAATATTCAATCCATGCCTTTGTTACTATATGATCTATATGCAAATGACTGCCTGTAAGAGGTATTTGTTTCTAAATTTATATGATACAGCTTTTCTCAGCAAAAGCAGTAAATTAAAAGCATCAAACTCCTGCTAAACATGACCATCCATACGGTTGTAGATTAAAGGGGGCTGAGATGTAATAGTCTGCTCTCGTCTTCCTCCGTTTTCAATTATTTCTAAGTCTTTGGTGCAATGTTCAATGATATTTTAACTAATAAACATGCCGTCTCTCCATGTTTAAGCTAAGCAGTAAAATCCAAGAAGCTGTAGAACTTCCTCCTCACATGAACTCCACACTTTTCTCAGTTGAACTCCAGACCATTCCCAGCTGAACTCCAGAGCTTTCTCACCAGAACATTAGACCTCACTAGAACTCTTGACCTATAGACCTTTCTCACCTGAACTCCACAACTTTGTCACCTGAAATCCAGATCTTTCTCACCAGAACGCAAGGCCTTGCTAGAACTTTCAGCCTACAGCCCTTTCTCCCCTGAACTCCAGACCTTTCTCACCTGAACTCTAGACCTCTCTTGCCAAAACTCTAGACCTTTGGCACCTGAATTCCAGACAAACCCAACATGCAGATCTTCCTCACCTTTACTCCAGACCTTTCTCACCTGAACCCCAGACCTTTCTAACCTTAACTCTAGACCTTTCTCACCAGACTTCTAGACCACCCCAGAACTCTCAACTTTTCTCACCTGAACTCCAGATCTTCCTCACCTGAACTCCAGACCAGTTCCACCATCATGGATCACCTGCATGTTCTACTCATGTCTCAAATGAAATCTATTCTGACTCGGACAACCTCGAACAGATGATGCTACTGCTAATTCCAGACTCTAATGACTGTCAGGGGTTCATTATGTTCATTTTGCTTCTTATATACTCTGAGACGTCTCCTTTCTCTTTCTTTCTCCTTTCTCACCCAACAAGAGAACGGGTTCCTCTTTGGGTTTTGGCTCCTTCCAAAGTTTCTTCTTCAATCTTTAGGACGATTTCCCTCTGTCATCATTGGATTGCTCACTGAGTGCTCACACCTGGAGTCTGTAAAGCAGTTTTGCAACAACAGCTGCAAAAAGCAATATTTATTTAATACTGACGGACTGCAGTTTGTCAGCATGTCCTTGCTTCCTTAAGAAGAAATGGGAATATCTGAAATGTGAAGTACACTATAATTCTATCACTACAGGACATCTGTTAAGGCTGGAAATTCATTTTGAAAGGATGAGTCTCTTTTAGTCATTAATTCACATCAAGTGTGTTAATACAAAAAGTTATGAGGTTTATTTTTCATGACATTAATAATATAAAAGTAACTGATAGTCTAAAGCGATAAGATGCTTGTGCAGAGTATATTTATTGGGAATGATCCAGAAATCCATTCTTGGCAATGCATTGGTAGAACTTTAGCAAATCTATAAAACCAAACTGTAACTTTGTAGTTATTTGCTTTCTGCTTCTTGCAAGTGCAGCGCCCAGAAAATACAGGTCGCTGAGAGTTGTTTCAGAGACAAAGTTTCAGGAAACACTCACACACACACACACACACACACACACACACACACACACACACACACACACACACACACACACACTTTGAATGGAATATCCCGTCCGATACACACCAGTAGTGCAGGCCTTGGGTTGCAAACCATTATATTTTCTAACCCAAGACCACGTCTGCCCTATAAGAGCATAAAGTTGAACCAATGAAAGATACTTAAAAGGAGAATCTTTCTAGGATCTGGAAGAACCACTTGAGAGGAACCAGTATCATTACATCAATGCAGTTTCCTGTACACGTATATCCCAATGGATCGATGCAGTTTTTTGTAAATTTGCATATTTAAGTATATCCCATACCAATCCTGTATTCAATTCCTTATTTTTTCTTATATCATCATTGTTATTATTTCATTTCTATTTTATCGTCCTCTGTTTTTTTTTTTTTTTTCATTTTCATGTCTTTTCACAGTTTTCGAGTGACTCAGGGACACATTTGATTTCCAGTTGTACTTGCAGATATACTGTGTGTGAGACCTTGAATCTTGAATCTATTCACAGGCCGCACTGTTACCTATAAAATGGACAAAAGCAGGATGCGGATATGTATATAAATGGATATAAGCATCAACACAATCTAATTGTAGCCACACTTGAACTCCCTTTCACACATGAAGCACATTTTCCTCGTCTCACCTGCTGGGAATACTCCCTGTGGTTCAGGTGAGGGGTGGCACCTGAACAGGCATCCTAATTTCCTAAATCTGCTGTGGAAATTACATTCTGAATTAAAATAGTACTGACTGATGATGTAAGTCTTCTTCTTCTTCTTCTTCTTCTCCTTCTTCTACTTCTTCTTCTTCTTCTACTCCTACTACTTCTTCTTCTTTGTTCCCATTTATTCCCATCCTTCCTCCTTCAAACCAACCACCTGCATGTCCTCACTCACGTAGAAACGTACAACATAGCTGGTCTCGCTACTGTCCTGTAAACCTTCCCTTTTACTCAATCAACCAAATACATCCTCTGCTTTTCACCCACATACTGTCTAGCAGGGGGCAGCCATATCCAGAGCCTGGGAGCAGTGATGGGGATGGTACCTTGCTCAAGGGAACCTCAGGGCAACCTACTTCAAACCCACAACCTTCTGATGCTGGAGCCTAGTTCAAATCTTTAAATTCACAACTTGCCTTGTAAAAGGAGTTGGTGTTTGTGTGTGTGTGTGTGTGTGTGTGTGTTGACATGAATAATCTTATGTTTATAAAGTTAGGCTGAAAAAGTTTGAAACCACTGACATAAGCAGGTCGTCTCTTACTTATTTTTTTTTTTTCCTTTCTCTTCCTAGTGTTCTCCCACAACTAATTTTAAATTAATCAGGCAGAAAACAAATGGGTCCAGCAGTTGTCATGGCGAAATGAAGACACCTCGGACCAATAATGGGTGAGGCTGTTTTAATTCATTGCGGAAGCTAATTTCGCAGCGCTTCGCAGTGAAGAGTGAGCTGCAAGTCGTGTGACCCTGATGTCGTGTGTCTAATGAGGGAGAATGTCATTTTTTGCTCACAATATTTCATTATGACACAGCATTGCATCAGGTCTTTGTTTGAAGTGTGCTGGGCAAGCGGCTGATCCCCTGCGTCAGGCAGAGAACGAGTGCAAACAAATAGTAAACACGACTTCTGATACAATCCCATTGATCTTGCCCTTTACTTCTCCATGTAATGGCTTTCTCCACTCGCTCCCTCTGGATATTGTTCCAATAGATGCTCCAAGGCCGAAACTGTGGACTGCATCGCCAATAAAGCTCTGCAACCGGCCTCTTAAAATGAAACACGAGGCTGAGAATTACAGTACTGTGCAAAAGTCTTCATCCCCTCATCTCTGTGATCATATTTTCCATAGGCGGTACCTTGTTGGTGAAAAACTATGCTTTTGTGCTTGTGCAACTGTCTTATCTCTGGATTTGAGTAGAGTGAATAAAAGAAATGGGAAAAGATGTTGTAGGCTGCAAAGTAAAGATACAAGGTTCTAGATATGGGGGAACCATTCAGCGTTCAGCATTATCAGTGAATTAATCATCTGGAATCATCTGCTCCTGGTTCTTCACTGCTTCATGTCTTAAGTTAGACGCTTTGTTCTGCTTGAAGGTTCAGACGTAGATCACTGTGTGGATTAACCAACACAGAACTATCAAACTGCTCAGGTACAGAGACTGGACTGAA
>CM029376.1:812813-850313 GCA_017165825.1 Hepsetus odoe
ACTAGTGATAGCATGAGCTGTCGCTGTATCTGTTAACAGCCTCAATTCACGCGGTCAGTCCCTGAGCTCAGGTTGCTCGATGTTTCTGTAAACACTCACTTTAGTGTGACCACTCCAATAACCTCCAGTAAAACACTCACACAATGTAAAGCATCCACGCTTCCTGTGGAAAAGGCAGTGTGTCAGATTGCCTCGTGGGTGTTGCGTGTTCTGCGGTAATCAGCCCTAACGTACTAAGTGAATTTTCTATTTTTTATGTTAGTGGAGGACTGAAGCTTGTGAGGTTCGCGGCAGAGCGAGAAAGAGACGAGAAGTGACATTAAGTCATGGCCATATGGCTAATGAGTGCGTTAATTCAATCTGCTTGCTTATTCTCGCTCACATATTTGCTTATTAACCACAACATATCTCACACGCTTCACCCAACTGCTGCAACTTTTCCACACGCCCGACTATTCTGACAGACACTGGAAATGAACATTAAAGTGCCTCCATCTGTCTCTTTCTTTCTGTCTCGCCATCTGTGACAAACTACTAAAGTCAAACTACTAAGAAAGCAGGAATGCACATACCTGCTGCAGCAAGAGTCCTGCCGATTGTCAGATTAATACACTGACCTTGCGTTCAGTTTGAAAATTCTGTTTCAGAAAGGCAGCAGGGTCCCGTCTAGTTGGGTTTCATGAACAACAAGAAGTATCGGTGCTCGTTGTTCAGTGTAATTACATACGATTTCGTCTTGACCTTGCAGCTGTGTGTGTAAGGTCCTGATTATGTGGTCTAATCCTTTAGCTACAAGAGGATGAGTGCCTAAATAAACAGGCTGTTTTGTTGCAAATGAAAAAAGATGGCAGTAATGGTCATCATGGTTCCGCTTCATAGCAGGAAAAGTTTCGTGCTAAAAGAAAAAGAGTAACAGGTCTGTGTTCAGGCATGTTGTGAAATATTCTGTGGTTACTCCAATACTTTGCAAAAGTCCAAAGTATTTCTTTTTATTCTTCTAGAAAATTAGGCAAGAGCTGCAGCGACTTATTGCAACATGCATGTAAATCCAGTCTGATAACAAAGAGCGTTTAATTCTAACCAGCTTCAATATTTGACCACCGTTGATCTTCAGCGCAGTCTCAACTCCCTTAGACCAGTTTGTTTCTTACAGTCATCCTCAGGAACAGTTCTCCAGGCTTTTTGAAGGACGTCCCAAAGCTCTTCTTTTGGATGATGCTGCCTTTTGTTTTCTGTCCTCTGTGAGATGATCCCACACCGCTTCTGTCTCTGAAACTGCTCAGATACAGGAATTTCACTGAAAGTGAGAGACAAAAACTGTCCTTCAGAACATCTGGAGAAGTGTTCCTCAACAGTGCATTAAAAGCAAGAAAGTCTGAAACTTTGGAAGCAAAATATGAAGAAACAAGGTGCTTTTTCAACATCGAAGCCCTGTCAGAAGCACATCAGGCTTCTTGGTCAACAGGCTCCACCCATGGCTCCATGAGATTGCTAGAGGTGGCTAACAATCATGCTAACAGCCACATTAAATGTTTCCAACATGGAGAAAAGGATGGTCCTAAAAGACATTCAGTGTTGGGTTTATATTATTGGTTTAGTCCAGTTCAAGATTGGATTTCACAGCTTCTGAAGGGTTGTCAACCAAGGAAGGTTCAGAAGATTTATAGCTCTCACTTTGTTACCTGTGGTCGAACAGAGTAGTGGATAATTCTGTTTTATTTTGTAACTGAGATGTGGCAAGTCCGACATTTGGTGGATTGTTCACAAGTTGTCTCATCGACTTCTCACACTTACAAGGTTATGCAGCATTTTTGCCATCTGACCAATGTTCCTTGAGGCATTTTGTCTGACGTGGCTGCTTCTCAGAGCCTGTTATTGGCCGCACTGGGGATGAGACAGCAGAGTGACAGTTTAAAGTCAGTGCAAGGCTTGTCATCATCTGCTGGTAAATAAGGAATGGTGGGAGAAAGAGAGAGAGAGAGAGGCAGAGAGAGAGAGAGAGTGAGGGAGCTTCCCCTTCTCTCGTGAGCAGCCACGCATGGCCAAAGTAATCACAGTTTCATTTCCAGCACAACCAGGACGCCATGCTTTAATGATTTTAATCAAACTCATTCACACGAGCTCTCTCAATAAACAAATATGAATAGTCTGTTTTGACTCAGGGCCTTCTCTCCTCCTCAATCGGCCATGCAGCATCAGGGCCTGCGTGCCAGAAATCACCAAAGGAGGGCTCCCATTTTGTCTTTTCAGGTAACATTCGGAGTGTGTGTGTGTTTATGGGAAAGGGAGAGAGCTAATTCATCATACACCAGTGATCGGGAAGAAAATCCGTGGCATCCGACGGCTGCTGGAGGGCTGGGATTTGCTTTTTCATTTCCGTCTTTCACCGTCTTGATCATTTTGTTCCCATTCCCTGCATTGTTTTCCCTCATCACACATTCATCACATACAGGACACGCCTGCACACACATGAGCCTTTCAGACTTCGGCCAAGACGATGCACAATGTGCGAAGCACATCTTCAGCTGTTTCTCTTGGTCAATTCGTGTTTATTGGAATTTCAGGGAAATAACAAAAACTGGAATGAAGACTGAATTAATAAAAAACAACGGATGAATAAATATGCATCATCACACGGCATCCAGTTATTAATCTATAAAGGAATGCACTGCATTTAATTGGTAACATTTTTCAAAGGTTTTGTGATCCTATTTCAATAAATATATTTTAATAATTGTTTTTTATTTGATTTATTTGATTTTTTTTTTTTTTTTTTTTTCCCCGAAGAGGAAGCCCTTCTTTTGGACGGCTGTCTTTGGTTTCCCGTTCTCTGTGGAGATGATCCCACACTGCTCAGGTACTGTACTGAAAAAGAGAGACAAAATCACTGTCCTGCAGGAAGATCTGGAGAACTGTCCCTCAACAAGACATTAAAGAAAATCCGGATGTTTGCGAGCAAAATTTGAAGACATGAGGGCTTAAGACTTTTGCACAGCACATGAACATGACAGAGGAAGTCAGAGAGACAGAAAGAGAGACAGACAGATTGAGGTTAGAAGTTCTCTTGGGGAGGAACAGTAAGAGTGACACATGAGACCTCCATCCTCTCCGCCACTTCACGCCTCCTGTCCCTCATGCCGAGGTGGAGTGGTAGGGAATGTGTGTGTGTGTGTGTGTGTGTGTGTGTGTGTGTGCAATGACTGGTACTCCAACAAAACCTAAAGGGTCGTGAGTAAGCTTTTGACATCAACAACAATAATTTAACAATAAAAACTGGAAACGATTTGGAGCTGATCCAATCTGTATTGAGCACTGGTTCCAGCAGGGGGCAGCATATCATCTACTTGGCTTTTCATCCTGTATAGTTTCCAATCTAGCTCACCGGCTCCTCTTGGCTAGACCTTGCAAGCTAATATTCCTCGTTTCAGATCATTTTGGGCTCAAAGCAGTGAAGAACTGTATCTGATTGGACGCTGAGTGTAAGGAACTGAATGCTGCAGTGATGTGCTCTGTTTTCTTGGTTTCTGCTTGAAATGGAGCAGATTTTTTATAAGCCATAGCTGTCAAATGTGTTTTAGGAGGAAGAGCACTTTAATAGACAACCCTGCAGGATATGAAGGCATGAATAAGTTTCTCCACTTCTTGCTTTGACACAAATTCACACTATTTCCCGCTTGCCCCAGAGGTAGTGCACCAACCGAGGCATGTTTGTCATTTTAATTTTGCTCCTTAATTTTAGAAATGCAGCCTCAAGGCCAAATCAGCTAAAAACACTGGAACAACATTCCCATTACTCAAACGGTTTCCATAAAAATATACGGCCTTAACGTTTCTGAACCTTCTCAGAAAGCATCCAGCTCTTCAGTGAGGTTGGACAAACTTGTGGAGAGCTTTAAGGCTCCTCCTTACACTGGCTTTATAAAACATATGGGGTCCTAAACTACACCCACAGTGCAATCCCCTTTAAAGAAGAACTAGAAGGGAATAAAAATAGACTTTCAATGTTGATTTGCAGTGGAGCTTCAGTAAAGCTAAATTTTCCCTTCCTGTGACATTGCCATGGCAACGTGTGGGGTTTATTTATTATATAATTATGTCATGCTGCCTTATTTCATGTTGTTTTATTATTTTTATGCTTATACTATATGTAAGTGGTACTGTGACAACATGTGTACCGCTGTCGCCTCACAGTGAGAAGTTTCAGTGGAGTGTCCTGGGTTTGATTCCCAGGTGGGACGGTCCGGGTCCTTTCTGTGTGTGTGTGTATGTGTGTATGTGTCTGTCTGTCTGTCCTGCGATTGACTGGCAACCTGCCCATGGTGTGTGAAATAGGCTCCAGCACTGCCCACGACCCTAACGAGGACAAGCGGCTCAGAAAACGAGCCAGTGACATTGATTAATGGACAGGGAAAGGTTTTGCTCAGGGACTCAAATGGTGATAGAGAAGATAGAACCCACAACCTCTTGGCCAACAGATGAGAATCCTCCCTCCAAGCCATCACTACTCCTGTCTCCTTTCATTCATCGAGAATTTCCTTAACCGTGTCACTCATCTGAAAGTGAGCAGCTCCAAAGAACCTATGAGTTTGCTTTGAAATGATATAAAAAAGAAATTGGGAAGAGAGGAAAGAGAGCTTGCTGGTGTGTGTGTGGTTTCATGCTGATTGTAGCCCTTCAGCTTTCCTCCAGGCCCCTTTGGCCTCCAAGTGCTTTATATTTCCTGAGGAATTTGTCCTAAAGCGCTTGACACACATTTAAATTATGCACTTCAGAAACTTAAACCCACTTCCCATATTAACTTCTGCCTGAGTGTGACTTTACAGATGTTCTCACACTTCATTCTGACACCTCAGATGGTTTGGTGATTCTTTCACATGCCGTTTATAGACAACACACATTGAGACCTGTCATGTTTGGAGGTGCTCTGCCCTGAGTGAGCACACCTGGTGCCTCGTTATGTCATGGGGTATGCCTCGTTAGTCTAAAGGTATATAGATCTCAGTGAGTCAGTGAGTCAGGGCAGGGCTGTCGGTCGTATGTGTGGTTATGATGTATGTTTCATGGTCTGTGTAGTGAGTATTGAGTACTTTCCGAAATCCCGACTGCACATTTACGTCCAGTCGACTGTGTCAAAATGACTAACCTGAAAATGGACGTAGTGGATGTAGTTCGAGACCTGTTCAAGGCGGCGATGATAGACTGGCTGGAACGAGGAGATGATGCTGACCTGCAGGAAGCTTGCAAGGTTCTCGACCAGCTCAAGCTAGCCTTCCGGTTAGCCAATGAGTGGAGGTTGAGTCTGAGTTCTTTTCGACCGTCCTGGAGGAGTACCAGCAATCCTCCCCTCAGCTGAGATTTAATAGGGAGTCGCTGCTGTTCTCTGTCAAGTTCCCCCTGGAGCGTGGACAGCACCCCCTGCTGCTCAGGAGGACAGCTACCAATGACTGGCTCCTGCTGTGGCAATTAACAGGTTAAATGTCCCCCAGCCGGCTCTCTGTCCAGTGTCCCCTTCCACAGCCTGCTGCGACTGCTCCCGTTCCCCCTGGTGGTGCTCCCCACTCTTCAGGAGTGTGACTCATCTTCGCCAGTGGCTCCTGGTCCCTCTTCGTTGCTCACCCCTGGTCCTCGTCCAGCTCTGTGTCTCATCCTGTGTCAGCTCCCAGGTCTCATCCCGTGTCACTGTTCTGTCTCGTGTCTGATCTCATGGCCTAGTCCCTTGGTCATACCATGGCCCAGATCTGCTTTTTGTCAGGCCATAGTAGGCCCAGTCATGTGACCACTTTATGGGGGCTATTTAGTTTTCAGCCCTTCCTGGTCCAGCCCGCTTCAGTTAGCTCCAAATTCATCTTGAGGTTTTGTTTTGAATTGCCAGGCGTCTCCTCAGGGCCCGCTCCCGGCAAGGCATGGATGTGCAGTCGGTAGTTGTGCTTTTACCTCTCTTTTCATTTTAAAATATGAGTTTTTATCAAGACTTTTGCACAGCAGCGAACACTGTCGAAATAAAATATTCATTTTCATAAATTCAATCTATTTATTCAGAGAAGTGAGGAAAATGTTTCATTCTCTTTTTTTTGTAAGCAAGTTCAAGAGGTTACAGTTCATACTGAACAACCTGTTTGTGGTAACACCTTTATTTGATGCAATGTACTGACAAACACAAGTATGCACACACACACACACACACACACACACACATGCATCTGTGGTGTGCTGACACTGCAGGTGTGAGCAGGTGACAGGAACAGAACATCCTCAGGCAGGCTTTTGGCGGGGGGTACTCTAGTCTCTCTCCCACACACACACACACACACACACACATCTTCAGCAGGACTGAACTTTATCCAGAGTTAACCATGCATAAAATAATGTGTGTGCCAGGCAGTGTATTGAGCCCTTTGTGGGGACTTAGTGCCTCCAGGATGGTGAGAACCAGGAGCTCTGTTACCTTTTTAAGGGTAAATGGAGCAGAGCTGCTTCTGTAATTTGATTCAAATGTAAATTCAGGTACGTGGGGCAGAACAACGGCGCAGTACTGTCACCTCACAGCAAGAAGGTCCTGTGTTTGATTCCCAGACCGGATCCTTTCTGTGTGGGGGATGCATGTTCAGTGTGGGATTTTTAAAATTGCCTTAGTGTGTGTGTGTGTGTGTGGGTGTGTGTGTGAGTGTGTGATGGACTGGAGAACTGTCCAGGATGTTTCTCCACATCCAAGCAGTTGGAGAGGCTCCCATCACCACCCACTACTCAAATCAGCCTCATTATCAATTGATCATTTATCAATCTCATTGATCTCATTTAGTTTTAAATGGCAAAACAGTTTAAAAAAAGAAGAAAAAACACACCACTTCGATTATACTGATTCATATAACTCCCCTAAAGGATAAGCAAAATTATTATATACAAATATAAATACAAATAGGGTCAGACAATAGATGGATGGATGGATGGATGGATGAATGGATGCATGGATTGATGGGTGGCATCAATTTATAAAGATTAGAATTCACAAGATTCATAAGGGTTTTTAGGAAAAGTGGATCATAAACTGGATGGATGGATGGATGGATGGAGGAATGGATGGATGGATGGATGGATGGATGGATGGATGATATAATCCACATATAAAGGCTAGTATACCCTGGATGATTCAGAAAAGTTGATCAGAAGATGGATGGATGGATGGAAAGATGGATGGAGTTTTAATATCCATTGAAAGTTCCCCTGGAACGTCAGTATTTTGATCATTTGATCGTCCCGTTTTGAGGGAAGCGCTTTTGCGAGTCGAGTCCCTGCGACCGCAGGAGTGGAGGACGTCCCAGTGGACCGATATCCAATCATGTAAACTGGCTCACAAGTTTCTGACCTTTCATTACACAGCTAAACACACATTCATAAGAATAGACAAATATCAGGTTAATTACTGAAGTAAACACAGGTGGGTGCATAACCCTGTGTGTGTGTGTGTGTGTGTGTATGTGTGTGTAATGTGTGAATGTTTGCATCTGTGTGAACAAAGCAACTTAATTAGAAGAGAAATGCAAAGACGGGTCTTAAGCAGAAGCTTTACGTGAGTGTAAAGACACTGCAGACACAGTAGCACTACCTGAAGGAGAGCAGGGCATTACTGGTTCAAGCAAAGACACATTTTTATTTATTTCCCCTGCAGTGTAATCTGTGGATTTATCAACCCAGTCATTAGAAAGCAATTCTTCAGGATTTGTCCTTGTTTTGTCCCATTGTCCACGCATCTTTTTTTGTCTCCGAAAAGCGTTCAGAGATGTGTATGAGCTCCAGAATTCACACGTTTTATTTTAAAACTTGCTTTTCACACCTGGAAGTGTGGAAATACCAGTACGGATACATGTGCAAAGAAAAAAGAGAGACACTGATAAAAGTGAAAAGGACACAAACGTATATAAAAACAATCTCCTGAAAATAATCGACATGAACTTCACTGCTTCACCTTCATCCACGTCTCTATTAGTTCTCCATCACGGACACACACTCAACACACCCTGAACTCCACCGTCCACTCTCCCTGTCCTCTCTCTCACGTCTCCTTCACTCTGTCCTGCACCGATGGACACACAGAGGGACGTCTTTTCTGTGTGTTTGTCCATTTTGACTTGGGAAGATGATGGAAATTCAAAATAATGGACTCAAATACGTTGGGTAAGGAGTCTCTGAAAATGGAGAGATTTGGGAAGCAACCACGTCCTCGTATTCGCTGTATTAGACCTCTTTCAGAATTATGGATGCTTCTGAACAGATGCAGGAACATACCGAAGATCTTGACTTTTCTGAGCCCCAATTTACCTGCTAAACATTGGAGACACGTTTACAGTTGATGCTGTAAATCAGCAACTCCGGAAACGTCGCACGGGAGTTCCTACCAAACGTTACCATTCAGGCAGATAAAGGATTTTCTCGTAACCTTGAAGAGCCTGTTTGTGCAAACACTAGTCTGTTGTTTTCGGAAGTGAAGGTAGAAACAGGTGCAGGAAGTAGCGTAAGCTCCACTGGGATCCTACAGGGTTTAGTTCCAGACACAATCCTCACAAACCAGCCAATTCTTACCTTCAGGAGACCTTGATTAGCTGGAACAGGTACGTTAGATTTGGGCTGGGGTGAAGCTGTGTCGGATTTTCTTTTACTTTTGCTTTGCTCTGTTTAGTTTTTTTGGATGTCAAAAAGGCAGTCTCCATAGTAACAGTGCTTTAATATGTGCCACCAGTGACAGCAATTTAAGGGATTAAAAGGTGCTCCAGTTGGGAAATGACAGAAGTCCAACTTTCTTTCATGAGTTGCCGCAGTCGTTTCCTGCATTGGCAGGTTGATGTATGGATCGTTTGTAAGACCGATTTATGAAAACTTCTCATTTTTCCCTACAATTCTTTACTTTATTTCATAAATTCAGGCTGGTTTTACACTTAATTCCTTGACATAAGTGCAAGATCCACCTAAAAATATCCAAAGCTAAAATGAGCCGCTGAGAAAAAGATCGAGAATATATGAAAATAGCTGATGCCAAACACACCTTATGTCTAAGAAAGGTGTGATCGGTCAAGATACAGCGTTAATGTTCTTCGTATGATAGTGCCCCGTCCCAAATGAAAAATGGAAACTGAGAACAAAGCCCTTCAAATATAACCAGCTGCTTAAATACATATGTAAAAAATATGCAATAACATGCCAATACCACAATAAAAGTGCAAAGTCTCATCCTAAGAGGTTGAATGTGATAAACAGAAAAGGTGTTGCCACGCTTTCCCAAAGCGGAGCAGCTGCTAGGACGCCTCTCCGTCAGAAACAGCAGGCTGATCAGGTATCCGTGAGATGAATCTGTTATAAAGAGCAACATGACAGCTTTGATGAGGGGATATGCTGGTGAAGCTACATCTCATTATCAGGACATTAGGCCTGATTAAGAAGTAAAAAGTGTTAGATTTGGATGCTAATGAGCTACAGTCCTCTGCCAGACTGGAGAGGGATTTGGCAAGAAGTTAACACCAGAGAGGTGAACATTTAGCATCACACGCTAACTGCCTTGGCCATGTCAGGCTGCTTAGATCGTCTCCTCACCAAGTAAATGACAGCACTAAGAAAAACTCTGCATATTCAACAGAAGCAATAGCCAACGCAGGGTCAGCTTTTGACCAGGGAGCTGAGGGCCTTCAGAGAAGGACTAATAGGGTCGGAGAACTGAGTGAACGTTTTTGATGATAGGATCAAATTTTATTTAAAACAGCAGAAAAGTCATTAGTGCTTCTCGGCCCATCCTCCAGGAATCGTGCTCTTCAAGAACCAGGAAGCGGGAAGGGAGCGTCATTACAGATTCCTCGCATTCCTCCCCTCCGGCAGACGCTTCAGAATCCTTTATTCCAAAACTAACAGACACAGGAGAAGTTTCACCGCTCGGAAGAAAATTCATAGCACACCTACAGCCTGGTAGCTTACTATAATCTCACTGTCTCATAATAAGTGCCATCACTGCTGGATGGATGGATGGGTGAAGGCTGGTGGATGGAGTGGATGGGTGGGTGATGAGTGGATGGGTGATGGATGTGGGTGGATGGTATGTGGATGGTGGATGGGTGGTGGATGGTGGTGGTTGGGTGATGGTGGATGGATGGGTGGGTGGGTGGATGGGTGGTGATGGTGGATGGATGGGGTGGATGGGTGGAGACGGATGGTGATTGGATGGATGGGTATGGAGGTGTGGGTGGATGGATGGGTGGATGGTGATTGGAGGTGTTGGGGTGGATGGGTGGATGACGGCAGGATGGGTGATGGACGTGGGTGAATGGACAAGGGATGGGTGGAGGGGTGGATGGTGGATGGGTGGGTGATGGTGATGGGTGGTGGTTGTGATGGGTGGATGGGGTGGTGGTGGGTGATGGGTGGATGGGTGATGGGTGATGTGGGTGGATGGATGGGTGGGTGGAGATGGGTGATGGTGGATGGGTGGATGGGTGGTGGGTGGGTGGATGACTGGGTGGGTGGATGGGTGGGTGGTTGGGTGGATGGGTGGATGGATGGGTTGGGGTGGGTGGATGGGTGGATGGGTGGATGGATGAGTGGCTAGCAATTTTGCACTTTGGTCTTTTAATTAATTTTTTTTTGAAAAAAAAACAAGCTCACTGGAGCCTCTTTAGAATAAACAAATTATATTACAATTCATAATAATAACCCCAAACTAAAATATTTGAACGGTAGATAAATCATTGAAAACAGAGCAACACTCTACATAGTCCAAAAGCTGTATAAATAATATTCGCGATATCCCTCCTAAAAATTGCACCGAATATGAATTTGTGATGATTGCCCTGGTCACCATGGCAACAGAGTTAAGTCCATAATCCAGAGATCACTTTGTATAAGCTTGTTTCAACTGAAATTTAATTTGCCCTGAAGGATTCCAAGAGTGGTTTTATTCAGCTCAATAAAAGGAAAGTCAAACGCAAACTTTTCTAAAGATCTTTCCTGGGGCCATAAATCCAACGTATCAAACCATTATGCGTGTGTGTCTGTCATCCCGCGTTCGTGCGGATATTTCTGCTCATGTTTCTCGTTGTAGCTCAGTTGTTGCTCATTCTGATTGGTCTCTGTGGGAGGAAAGGAAAAAAATAATAATCTTAATACACTGATTTTCTCATCCAGGAAGTGTGTGCGGTTTTGCTGACACTTAGAAAGAAGGCTTGGCCCCTCGACGCACACACACACACACACACACACACACACACACACACACACACACACACACACATTATATGAAGCCCAGAAATCTTTCATTAGTGTGAAAGTGATTTCACCAAGTTGCACAATGAAATGCCAATGACTGACCTTCTGTCCAGAAAGCAAAACCCGAGAGACTGAAACAGCCAAAATCATCGCACACTTATTAACACACTTATGCACACACACACACACACACACACACACACACACACGCTGGTTTCATGCAATGTCATGTCAGCACATGCAGGTATACACACAGCCACTGCTGCAACACACCGGCTGTTCTGCCACATCTGAGTCAATGTTTGATGTTTGTGATCTTGTGTTTCATTGTTGTCTCATTAAGAGGAGGCACAGAAGTCATGTGACCCTTATTAGAGAAGTGCATCATGTGACCCGTTGTTGAGCCATTTTTGGAGCACATGGGTATGTATACATTATTGCATCGTTATCTGTATTTGTAGTTGGTTATTTTTAAGTAAATGTTGCAACACTGGGAAAGTTATTAGAACTCCGTCACTGTTGCTAACGTAAAATAAAAGACTGAATGCCGTAAAAGGTATTAAGCCTTATTCACGCTGTATGCATTTGTATATTTAAAGACACAGTGTTTACTCATCTTTGTTGTTTTAGTTTCACTCTTCCTGTACCGGCAAAAGGTGGACTTCAGAGTCTTGAAGGAAAGAAAGTGTCAAGTTATATTCAGAACATATATCCAGGACGGTACAGTGGCACCATGGTTTTCTAGTGAGCAAGATAACAAAGTGCAAGCTGGTAGATAACAATCATAGCACCACACATATCCAGCTGAGGACTTCTGCAGCAGTGTCTAGACAAAATACCCAATCAGGTTGAGCAGAGTCATCAAGCGGGTCGTCCACAGACAGGTCAGGGCGAGAGCAAAGGCAGAAGTGGCAAAGCACATCTTTCCCACGCCGAAAAGCTGGAAGCATCTCTGGAAAAGCTCAGTTGTAAGAAAAATACAACGGCAGCCATTGCTGAAGCAGAAGCATGCGAAGCTGCTATCACTGTGACAGTGAGAATCCGAGTTGCCTGTTAAATTTAGATTTTGGTCCTGTACAAACCTGACAATGCCCTGAACAATATGTCCTCGATCAAACCAGAGTGCACCAGCTACAGGACGATGTCCCAACAAAACCAGATCCAAACTCGAAGGCAATCCTTTCTTTCCAAACCAATACGGTTCTGATTTGACCTTGCATGGCCTTGCACGTATGAAGATACATATGTGGATCAGTCAGAAAAAGTAAGACTCAAAGACTTCTGTGCAATATAGTAGACCTCAAAATGGCCACACTCATCCTGTCCCTAAGCTTTATCACACATTGTGGCTACAGGCTTGCGTTAATTTAATGACAAACCACAGAAGTACAGAACTACAGAGCATGGACGTGTTCTTCTCAAGCTATAACTAGCGGTTAAGCAAGAAGATGGATCTTCTGCTGAGATGGCTTGGCAAAGAGTCAGTAGAACACATTTGAAGGAGTCAATTCGAACATAACAAATTAGAGACGTCCAGAAACTGGACTGGCAGTGGCAGTGATACAGGAAAGACTAGTAACAACTTTCGGCTCAGCGATAGAAGAATCGATACCTTTCCTAAAACAACAAACACAGATTATTTTGTTGAACAAAGTTGAGAGATCTAATGATGGAATTACTGTCAGTCAGGACTGAAGGAGTTTTGCCTGGATACGTCATCCTCCACACAGTCAGAGGCGTCAGTCCTATATTTCAAAAGCCCCTGTTTCATCTGCAGGAAAAGTGGGCATCCTACAAACGAAAAAACATGTTCCATATGCATATCCTCCCTTTTCCTCCTTTGTGGACTCCATCAGCCAGGAAGCCGGTATTGGAAGTGAGCCATGTTTCAGCTTTATTTGACTCAACGACAAGGCTCTCAAAACAGAGAAGATCATCTGGAAGCCAAACACGTCAGGAGATCTTTGTCCGCAAAACAGAAGAAAGGTTATGAAGAGGAATCTTTAGACAGAAGTGTCTGCATCCCATTGTCAAGCCTCGCCTTCTTCTGCTCTTGCTCTTAGTAATGATATTCCTAATAATAGAGATGTGATTCCAGCCCCTGAAGTGGTTCTCCATCATGCACACCTAAGGTCAGTGGCACACCTACTCCCAGACATTGATTTGCAAGCTCCAACTCTGCCTCTCTTAAGAAGGAGCATTATCAGGGTACATGAAGTTCATGACCAGGTGAATGGTTCACATGATCAACCTTATGCACAACGGGTGGAGTTGTAGGCAATGCGTGAATAGGAAGTGTCCATAAACCACCGACAATAAGAGTTAAAACGTCCTTCTCTGGTTGTTCCTTGTCCTACCATGTTCTGAGTTAAAGAAAACACAGTGATCTGGATGTCATCAATTGCCTCCAAATCCAGAGGAACAATCTACATGTGATCCTGACCATCTGGGATGCTGGGTGTTTAAGCGGACAATGTACGACCACCAGGTGGAGCCTTCAAGTCAGAATATTTCCTTAATGAAAGTCGTGGTTAAAGGATTACGCAAAGATTGAGACAAAAATTTGGTAGCATCACTACCTTTCAAGTGTCCACGCCAATGACTTCAAGCAGATGGCCTCAAACATTAAAGCGTCTTACGTTTTTCAGATGCCCGAAATGAGAGATCATTTCTTCAGATTCAAGGATGAAATGTAAAAAATGGACATGGATCAGAGTTAGCCCGTCCTCTCACAGATGCAGATGAACGATGGTATTTCCTTTTCAGGAGATACTCTCCCATCTTTTCAACACCACCCAGGAAAACGACGGGTCTTGTAGGGGTTGGCACTGCTGCCAAGCTGAATTCACAGCTAAATAGTCCAATCAAGCTTTCGCCATTATCATCTGAGCAATTCAGAAGGAAGTCTATGGTCAAGAGATCAAGTGCATCCAACGGCAAGAGAGGATGCCAAAAAGTAGTCCTCTTAAGAATCTGGATTCCTTCATGCTTCTCTACATTTAACCCATCCGCATCATCCAGCACTGGGCAACCATATCCAGCACAAAGGGAGCAGTGATGGAGATGGTACCTTGCTCAAGGGCACCTCCAGGCAATCTTTTGGTCTGGGATTCAAACCCACCACTGATCCTGAGACCTAGTCCCTAAACACTGTTTGGAAAAAATATATATATATTTAATTGGGCTGTATCTGTACATCTTTGATAGAACCAAACTCTGGAGGCTAGAAAACTGGGCAAGAGCATCTCTGAAATGGCAGGCTTTACTGGGAGTATCTGGCATGCAGAGGTCAGTACTGACCAAAAATGCTTTAAGGAAGTTCAAAGCTGAACTAGCAACAGGGTCATGGCAGCCTAAGGCTCATGACTGCACGTAGGAAGAGGATCGTTCATCTAGTCCCACAGGAGAGCTGCTGTGCAGAAAATGTTTGAAAAGTTCATGCTGGCACAAATTCCAGTTGCTTAAGGGGCGGCAGACTGGTCAGAGTGCCCATGCTGACCCATGTCCACCACCAAAAGAACTGCACCATGAAGGAAGGCAGATGAATCACGTTTTCTATCTTCATGTATACATCTGTGTACGTTAGTACATGGGGATGAGATGGCATCAAGATGCATTATGGGAAGCTGGCAGAGGAAGTGTGATGCTCCAGGTAACGATCTACTGGGGAACTGGATTATGGAACAATGGAAGAAGAAGAGCAAGTCTCATGAATCACATTTTCCTTTCCATCATGTGGACATCCTGGTGTGTCCTTACCTGGGGAAGTGGCAGCATCACAATGCACTATGGGAAGGCCAGCAGAGGCAGTGTGATGTGTTGGGCAATGATCTGCTGGGAAACCTTGTTCCTGCTATCACGTGGATGTTCAAACACTCTAAAACTTTGTTCGAGACCAAGTTCACCTCTTCGTGTAATTACAGTGGCTTCTGGCATCAGGATGGTGAAAAAATTGCTCAGGAAGGGTTTGATGAACATGACAAGGTGCTGACTTGGTCTCCAAATTCTTCAGATCTCAGTCTAATTGAGCATCTCTGGGGCGGTCTGAACGTCTCTTGTTTAGTGAGGACATTTTGTCTTCATACACACACACACACACACACACACACACACACACAAGCACACGCCATCAAAGTCAACAGGAATTACTGAACATTCATGAAAATGACATCAGATGCGCTTCCTCCTGCTTTCTCTTCTCCGGAGAGGAAATGTTTAAGGACAGAAAACACACAGGGACACCGCAGGGGGCGTCCAAAGCGCTGTCACTCAAACACACACCACAAGAAACTGGGGAGGAGTTCCTGTGGCCCTGCATGATGTAAGTCTACAGTAGGGCCTGAAAGAGTGAGGGGAACTGGCAAGTGTAAATTATTTATTTAACACACACACACACACACACACACACTGATCAAAGCAGATGTGAGGGGCCTCCTGGGAAGCCCTCAATGGATTGCATAGGGAACAGCATTAAGAGAGGGATGAAAAAGAAGGGAGGAGGCTGAAAGAGAAAAGAGCACTTTGCTGAAAGAGAGAGGGAAGACTTTACAGATTGAAGACACCCTCCCACCCCATCTCACCTTCAAAGGCATCTTCTTCCACTTTCTTAAGTCTACCTGATCCTTATTAACGGATGAATAAGGAATTTGTCATCTTTCATAAAGTGGTCCTGTTTGCATCGACATCCTGCATGCCTACCTTCACACCCCAGAGTGTGCGGTGATGGTGCAAGTGAACGAATAACAACTCCTGGAAGATGTTCACTCAACATTTATTTTTTTTTGGATGGAGCTCATTAATGAAATACAAGGTTTTCCATTAAGCTGGATGCAGCTTGATCCACCACATTGGATCCATTCCCCCAAAAATGTCCAGTTGAACACGGATGGCTTGACATGCCTTTTCTGAAGAAAGTTGAGCTCTGTGGCGAGTATCTCCTCATCCACCAGATGGATCTCCTCTAGTCCTTCACCTCCAGCCTCAGATCAGTGGGGAAGCACCATCTTCTTGGTAATGCAGATTCTCGATTCATCCCTGAGTTTGACTTTCATCTGATCATCCATACTCAACAGCTGCTTCTTTTCAGCCACCGGAACCTACTTTTCTTCTGTTTAGGTGATTTTCAGGTTTGCTTTTCTGAATGTAAATCCCATTTCATTCTTATTGAAGACTTTTTAAGTTCTTCCTGTTTCACTTTCAGGTGACAGCCCTCCTGTTGGGACCATGTTTGATTGGCCAAGAGTCCAAAAGGACAAATACATTCTTTTTTTTTTTTTGCTGAAAGCAAATTTGCATTTTTAAGCTAGAGCTAGCATTTGTTATAGGGTTGCATCATTTTTCCTCAAAACTGAGTGATTTAAAATCATTCAGTTTGCGTCAGATGCAAAAGGCCATTAGGTTAAATTATTCAGTAAAAATTGTGTCACATCTGCGATTGTTCTTTGTTTTATATATATAAATATATATATATTTTTATCACTTCGCCATCATCCAAAAATATGCAGCTAAGAATTTCATTTCTTTGTGGTCAAAATCTGCTCGCTGATCAAGGGCTAGAGGATGGCTAATGCAAACTGTGCATCAACAGATGGGTTGCAGTCTCTGACTCTAAAAATTGCTGGGCCAAATTGGAAACCAGCACTGGATCCAGTATAGTCAACCCAGTATGGGTTGTTTTCAGCCACCTGGCAGAGTCAGTGCTGGACAGGATGCAACCTGGGTTAACGGTTGAACTTATATTTTGGGAACTATTCCCTACAATCGTGATTTGTACGTAATTGAGTTACTATCTAACTTTATGTTCAGTTATGTAAAAAACATCATTTTATTTGAAATGCAATTAACTATATATTTATAAAGATGCACAGTGCATCTCTGTCACCTCACAGAGAGAAGATCCTGGGTTCGTTTCCCAGGTGGGACGGTCTGGGTCCTTCCTGTATGGAGTGGACATGTTCTTCCCATTTCTGTGTGTGTTTCGTATAGGAGCTCCGGTTTCCTCCCACCGTCAAAAGACCTGCATGTCAAGTAGACTGGAGATGCTAAATTGTCCCCCTAGATGTGAGTGTGAGTGTGTTTGTCTTCCCTGCTATGGACCACTGACCTGTCCAGAGTGTCCCTGCCTTTCGCCCTGTGAGAGGTGGGATTGGCTCCAGCCAAAACTATCAACAGCTACTACTATAAATAAATAATATTTTGCAGTCTGTCCTCATTTTTAAGTTTTAATTGAACTTGCCTTCCCAATAGGTTGCCCTGAGTGACCCCACTTGGGACAAGCGGCAGAAAATGACTGACTGACTGACTGACTAATTGAACTTGTACATGTCCATCCATCCATTATCCGCCGCTTGTCCCAAATGGGGTCGCGGGGGAGTGCTGGTGTCCAACCCAGCGCACACAGGGCGAGGACGGGGGACGCACCCTGGACAGGTCGCCAGCCCATCGCAGGGAGGAGCGGGATGGGGACGGCACCGTGCTCAAGGGTGCCTCAGGGCAACCCAGTGGGAAGGGGTTCGAACCCCCGATCCTCCGATCATGTGGCCAACACCCGACCCACTAGGCCACCGCTGCCCCACTTGTACATGTGTTTATATTAAAATGCATATCTTTAAAAAAATTGAAAGAACAGATACAGTCTAGATGAAACTTTTTCACAAATTGGCAGTTTTTAGAAAAATGTCACTATTTGTGGACTGAAGTTGTATTTTGGGGATTAGACCAAGAGAGAAGCCCTTGTTCCTTTGAAACATGGTGATTATCTCATCTGGGAAACATGGTGGTGGTAGTTTCGCAATTTGGCCCTGTTTTGCTGCATCTGGGCCAAGATAGCAAACCATACCTGACTTCTAACTGATTCCAGCAACCAGAAAAATCCACACATCTGCCTGTGAACTGAATCTAAAGAGAAAATGCTTCATTCAGTGAGAAACAATACAAAGGTTTCTACCAATGACCATTAAAAGATGAAAGTTAATGTTCTGGAGTCAAAGTCCTGACCTTACCCCAGCAGAGATGTTTTGGAAGGACCTGAAGTGAGCAGTTCACAGAAGGAAATCCACCAACATCCCAGATTTAAAGCTGTACGAAGAAATGCGCTAAAGCTCCTCCAAGCTGATGTGAAGAACAGAGCAGTAACCATAAATGTTCAGTAGCAGTTGCTGGACCAGAAGGTCATACTGAAGGTAAAGGTTCAAATACTTGAACCAAGCATTTTGGAATGGATCATTTTGCTCAACCAAAAATGAGCAAGAATAATATTTATATCTTATTTAATTGGGTTCTTTTAATACCCTTATAGGCTTTCTTTTAGGTCATAGTCATGCAGAACCACTGAAAACTCTGAAGGGGTCTCAAACTTTCATGTGTCAGTGGAAAGTATCTCAAGTGTGGAACATTTTCCATGATGAAGCTGCTTTTATTACTGTGTTTTCTTTATTTTTTTTGGTGCAGAACAGAAAGCATACGCCCGGAGCTTTCATGTTTGCTTCTAATAAGGAAACGGCTTCGGAGCAACAGCAGAGAGATGATTTATTTTAGTGTAATAGCAGGCGGGAGATTGTGTTTATTGATGGAATGTGTGAGTAAATTAGTCGACAAGGCTGAGAATAGAAAACTGTGAGCGTGAGAGATTCATTTAAGGGCTGCGCAGGCTTTGTTATCTTTATTGAACAGGCTCCCAAACAAATTGTTGGATCGTGTGTGTGTGTGTGTGTGTGTGTGTGTGTGTGTGTCTTAATGGTAAAATCTTAAGTGAATTCTCCACAAAGACCACAGCACATCAAGCTTAGTATTGTCATTGCATTTTCTTTCCAGAGCCCCACATGCACACACACATACACACACTTAAAATGAATACTCCATTGTTTATGAAACTAATGTGTTTATACTGCAATTGCCTCACATGATTCATTCACCAAGGACAATTATTTCAATGGGTTTTTCCGCACCTGTTATCTTCAAACTCACGTATAATAGAAGTAAGTGGGCACCTGCTCAATTTCAGCAATAAATATTTTCTATATAGAGTCTAATCTAACTTCATTCTGGGGCACCATGCCCTGGCACCAGTGGCCTACTGATCAGACTCAAGGATGGGAAGATCAGCAAGTTGCCCTGAGGCACTCATGAGCAAGGTATCATCCCCACCCATGCTCCCCGGGCGCCTGCTCCATGATGTGAAATGCATAGAATGTTTAGGGGCAGCAGTGTTCTAGTGTTTAGGGAGTGGACACTAGTATTGGAAGGTCTTGGTTTGAATCTCAGACTCTCAGAATCTCAGAATCTAGGTTCCCCCCAAGTACCCTTGAGCAAGGTACCGTCCCCACCATTCCCTAGGTATCGGGGACGTATAGGTATAGGCCCTAGGCCGTCAAAACTTAGGGCCTAGTGCCTAAACACTGGAACTGACTAATGTCCCTGGTTTCCTGGCATCCATGAGCTGCAAAAGTCATCACTGACTCATCGGCAACATCTCCGCACCTCTTCAACGTGGAAAATTAGCTCGATCTCTAGAATTACAGGTAGATTTGCATAGCATTGAAATGGAAATAAAAATAAATCAGGGTCGATTTATATTTCTGCATCTATTTATACTACAGAAGTAACTCAAGGTAGCGTTGGGAGTCTTGCCCAAGGGTGCTAGGCTGAGGTCAAACAAAAATCTGTTAAATACAGCTTGCACTGGCAGAGTTAAGAAGCATCCATTGACTTCTTTATTGTTGCTTTTTAGACAGTAGCATTCGGGGGTGGATTTGGCTTTTATAGTCCACTTATTGTCCATGGCCATACAGATGCCACAGCCAGAGATAAGGTTGAAAATACATCGGTGTATCCCTTCAAGCCCTGTGCGTGGATGTTTTCCATTTAGGCCAGTTAATGAACTCATCTGTATCAGTTAAGTCCATTCCATTACAACCTTGTAAAGGTCACACAAACACAAAATGTATTTAAGTAGCACTAGTACCTCCTTATCCTTTGTGAGTGTGTGTGTGTGTGTGTGTTAAGAGAAAGAAAGTGGGTGATACACGTCCTCTGGTTAGCATGCTAAGTGCATGCTAAACGCCTACGGAATCGATATGCTGATTAACTTTGTAGCCCTTGATGGCAATCTCATTCAGAGATAATTCAATGGAGCCCTTATCAGAGGAAAGCATCCTTCTTCTTCTGCAACTTTGTGTAAGGTCTCTGCACAGATAACTGGCAAAAAATGAGCCAGGCAAAGTGAGAACATTAATTACACATAAATAGAGGACAAGCCGATCTCTCACAGTCGCCCCCTTCCTCTTCTTGACGCTCCCCTCAATCGCTCTGCAATTTAGATACAAGAACGTACGTCTGATGTTTAAATTATCCCAATAAATTGAAGTGGATCTTTTGCACCTTGTCTGGACTGGCAAGGCTGTTTAATTGCAGGTTAGGAAGTGAGACATGTATGCATATTAAGAGTTTAGACCCATGCAGAATACTAAAACGCTCTGCATTTTCAAGAGAAGTGGTCACATTTTCTCTTCACTGGTTGGTGAAAAATGGAGGTCAGCGTGGGCAGCTTTAATGCAAGGTCATTTTGGAAGGAACACAAAATTCAGTGGTTGAAAATGTTGATTGAGGAGCAGTTACGCCTTGTTCAGAACGAGGGGAACCTTGTTTTCCGCCGGTGGGTCTCGCTCGTGAGGTTCACCGGGATGAACTGAGTACAAAGTGGAAAGTTTTCCCCTCAAATTGCAATTGTTATCAGCTTGACTGCAGCCTTGAGATTAAATTTTTACAGTTTAAACAAAACATTTTATCCTAAAAGCTGGAGAAAAAGGGCAAAATATAGCAAAATTCAACAAAGTGTCAAAATAATAGAATATAATAAGTCAAACCTGTCCAGGACCAGCTTTCTTCATCCAGCATCTGCAGCATGTTTGTCTCCCTGTGACTTTAAAGTGATCATCGTCGTGAATCACAACAAAATTCAACCTTTGCTTTTAATCCACACACATCGTGCAGCAGGGGGCAGCTATTTAAATATTTAAAGCACCCGGGGAGCAGTTATGGGGACGGTACCTTGCTCAAGGGTACCTCAGGGATTCAAACTCACGACCTTCTGACCCTGGGGCCAAGTCCCTGAGCACTAGGTCACCGCTGCCCCTTATATGAGAGATGGTTGCAGTATATATATATATATATATATATATATTTATTCATACCCTTTAATTTATAACGAGCACGCAGAAGAAGTCTTTCTGCCAGTTTATTAAACGGTGGAATCCGTGGCACAAACACTGAAACAGGAGGACTGCAGAGCCGTTACCTTGCCCTGACTTTGAAACACTTGGACTGGCTGACTTTTTTTTTTTTTTCTTCTGCTTATCACATTATTACTCCAGAATTGAACCCTGTACCCTCTCCACCCCTGCAACACAGAAAAGAGGAACAGATTATTGGCTTTTAATAAGAATTTATGGGAGAAAAAACTTTCTATCTCTCTGAGCAAAAAAAAGAGAGAGAGCGAGAGTGAGAGAGAGAGAGGGAGATGCTATCTAGGCATTCAGCACCATTTCCTTCCTAATGACTTTGTAATGCATTTCATCCAATTTGAGAAGAGAAAGATGAAAAAAGGCTATTGAGGTGGCGGTGCAGGAAGGGGGGGTGGTTTCGTTTTTTTAGATCAGCCACCCTAACAATGTTTAATTGTGTCAGTAAAGTGGGACAGCACTGCAATGTGACCTTCCGAAGACTCAAATCATTCCCACTTTTGGAGGGAGCTGTTTCCACAGCTCCGCCGCGCCACGCGTTCCCATTAGACCCCGACAGGACGGGTGGCACCACACGGGTCGGGCCGAGCTTCGTCGCCCGGGTGGTTGGGCTCTTTTTGTCACGATGCATTACAACAGACAAGGTGCACGTTATCAGAGACTCGTTCACGCTTTAAAAAGCAAAACGTTCGGCCAATTAAAACACGGCGCTGATCTTCCTGCCCTGATTTAACCTGTAAAAAAAATTATAAAAATCCTGAACCATCGTTTCTTCAATAGTTCAGCTCAAACTGCAGGAACGGAGCTCAAGGAAATCCACTGATGTGCCACAGTGAAAAGACACAAGTTTGCACTTCTCCTTTATTCCCAGTGATAATAATTCCATTTCTAATTTGCATATATATTTTTTAAAGTTTGTATGGATTCTTTAGCATACACAAAAACAGGAGATTTCTGAAATTTCAGAAACCACAATAGAGTAACTTTATTACTTTGCACCAGGTATTTTTTGGTTTTGCATTTTTTTATATATTTGTATTCATGATGCTGATATGAAAAGGGAAGGATGGAATATGAAATGAAATAAATATGATATGAAATAATAAGTACATGGTATATACAGGGTATAAATTGGCGCTAAAGTGCTTATGAAAAAATGGGTGGAGCTAACCTGCAACCGGCTATGTGGGTGGAGCTAAACCGCTACAAATGGTACATTTGGTATAATTATAAAATAGTTTTAATAATAGATAATAAAGAGTCATCTGAGTAATTGGTTCCATGTGGCTTAGCAAGGGCATATTTTTGAAGTTAAATATATACAAAACATATAAGTGCTCTGGAAAATCCTTAATTCCCTCTAGTTCCTGTTTAAAAATGTAGAAATATTCAGCCAGTTCATTAGCAGGAACTGGATTGATAAGATGTAATAAGTGCTCCCTAGAACACCATGATGTTCCCTTATACTGCAGAATTATCTAAACTTATAATTTACATTAACATTCATTTTCATCAGATTGCTAAATGGAAAGGAAAAAGGAATGAAATACTGAATTCAGTTTTAGGATGCTGGGCTTTTATGTTTATATCATTTGGGAGTGCCTGAAAGTCAAACCTTTAAATTAAGTCTATTTTTTCCCCTTCGCTTCCTCTCGAAGTTCAGATTTTAATGGTGATCGTACTTTCACCTGAACAGAATTTCTCTGTACTTTTCCCTTTAAGTTCAAATCATCAAAACATTTTATTCATAGGCGATGGAGCTGGAGGCGTCTGAGATTTGGGTTGGGAGGGACGAGGATGGACAGGTTTGGAAATGAGTTCACTAGAGGGACAGATTGGATGGTTTGGAGACAACGTCAGAAAAGCAAGACTGCTGGTTTGGACATGTCCAGTGGAGAGACGAGGAGTATATCAGGAGAAAGATGTTGAGGATGGAGCTGCCAGGAAAGAGGAGAAGAGGAAGGACAAAGAGGTGGACATGTGGGTGGTTGTGTGTGTAAGTGAAAGTGACTATTATCATCATTGTGAAACCACAATGAAATGACACCTCTGTGTTCAGCCCATACACGGGTAGCAGTGATGGGGACGGTACCTTGCTCAAGGATTCCTCAGGGCAACCTACTGGTAAGGGATTTGAACCCACACTCTTCTGATCCGGTGGGCAACTCCCTAACCACTAGGCCACCGCTGCCCCCAGGTAAGAGGAAGATGCAGAAGACAGGAAGCTGAATCGCCATGGCGACCCTTAAACGGGAGCAGCCAAAAAGACTTTAAACCGGCGGCCTTTTTCTTACAGTGCATTGGAAATTTATTCCGATTGCATCCCCTCTGCTGACGGATGAGTCTTCGCATTCAAATTCACAGCGAATGTGATATTTAACATATTACGGTCCATGGAATCAGATTTTTTTGTGTGCATTTTTCTTTGTGATGCATTCCTTTTTTTCCTCTTCTTCTTTTCTTGATACGCTGCAAAGGAAGCTGACAGCTTGAGAAAATCTCTCATACTTAAAACTGAGCGAGTGTGAAAGTAGGTCACCCTCTCGAGATGGCTGGGTTTGGGACCAGACAAGAAGGGCCATGTTGGGTATTCTGTGTGAAAGCTCTTCCAGGCCACACTGTTTGATTGGCGATCTTTCGGTTTTTCTGGCAAGCGTGTCTGAGAGCGGTGGCTCTGACGCTGGACGACCGAGGAAGACGTTTTAATAGCGTGTTGTTTTTAAACGCATCCAGTTTTACAGCAGCGAGGGGTTTCAATGGAGTTCATTAAAAAAAAAAAAAAAAGTAGAGTGAATTCACAATGATTGGTGTGACACAAAAGCCAGAGAAGGACGCGGCTGTCTGGACGAGAAAAAGTAAGTCATTTGGTCGGGGCATTCCATAAAAGGGCTATGCTTTACATTTGCACATTCATTTCTCTCCCATTTTTTGTAACATTTGTGTGCTTTTAAGACAGAAACAATGTAAATCTTTCCCCTAAATTAGTATTTTCCAAATAAACTGTTGAACTGAAAGAGAGGAAATGGATTATTCTACCCGGCAGTGAGATGTGTATCAGTTTTTAGATTCACATCTATTCTTCAAGCTTAGGTTTAAGTCAACAACTGTCAATCGATTATTTGCCATCACGAAACAAACCAAAAAAGTCAATATCTTAACATTCTAGCTTAAGTTAATTGGAGCTTTTTTATTTTTTTAAGCAATTCAAAAAAACTTTTCTTTTTTAAGAAAAGTAGAAGTATAGGATTAGTAAAGTAGGGCAGTTTTATATAAAATATATGTGGGGCAGTGGTTATCTAGTGATTAGGGACTAGGCCCCAGGATCAGAAGCTCCTGGGTTCGAAAGTAGGTTGTCCTGAGGTGCCTTTGAGCATGGTAACATCCCCATCACTGCTTCCCGGGTGTTGGATATGGCTCCTGCTGGACAGCATGTGGGGGTTAAATAGAATCTATTTCGCTGTGCATTGTGTTTCACAATGACAAATAGTCATCAACTTCACTATAGGCTGAGCAGGAAACTAAACTGTATGTTAAATGGGCGGGGCTTAGGCTGTGAGAACGGGCCTGAAGTGGTATAGACTGAATGGGTGTGGTTAAACTACTATAGGCTACGTGGGTGTGGCTTAACTGTTGTAGGCTAAATGGATGGTAGTTAAAATTCTGCTGTATAGGTGGAGCCAAAGTGCAGTGGGCTAAATGAGTGGAGCTATGGTGCAGTGGGCTAAATGGGTGGAGCTATGGGCTAAATGGGTGGAGCTATGGTGCAGTGGGATAAATGGGTGGAGCTATGGGCTAAATGGGTGGAGCTATAGCGCTATGGGCTAAATGGGTGGAGCTATAGTGCTATGGGCTAAATGGGTGGAGCCAAAGTGCAGCGGGCTAAATGGGTGGAGCTATAGTGCTATGGGCTAAATGGGTGGAGCTATAGTGCTATGGGGTAAATGGGTGGAGCTATAGCGCCATGGACTAAATGGGTGGAGCTATAGTGCTATGGGGTAAATGCGTGGAGCTATAGTGCCATGGGTAAATAGCACTATCGCTAAATGGGTGTGGCTATAGTGCAATAGATTAAATGGGTGGGGCTAAAAAGTTCTATGCTGAATTCATGTATTCATTTTCATATGTGGCTATAACCACAATACTGTGTTTTGTTTGGAAAAAGGTGAAACATATGATTTTTTAAAAAAAAATCTGATATAATATAGACCTTTTAATTGAATTTGGTTGTTTATTATAATGCAATGCGTTATCATTTTGCACTGAGATTCCCCTGCAAACCCTAAAAGTCACTAGAAGTGATTGATCATAACAAGCAGAAAAACACAACGCCACAGCTGATGGACAGGATGAGCAATGAGGTGGTGCTGGACACGTATGTGACCTTTAAACCTGAGTCAGGAAGGCAGTGAAGGTGAAATGTGTCCAAATGGTGAGCAGATGACAAGTGTAGATGTTCTAACTGTAAGTGACAACTGGCATATTGAGTAAGAGTGTGTGTGTGTGTGTGTGTGTGTGTGTGTGTGAGTGTGTGTGACGTGCTACAGCGTGATGGTTCTCGGTGACCATCTGGACCAACAGTACAGACATAACTCAAACAGGACAAGGACACAGATGCAGTTACAGCTTAGACAACGTCCACCAATCTTACTGATTAAACTCTTAAAACCTCAGAAATGAAGAAATCCGCGGAGGCCGACTTTAACCTGCAAGCACTGTCAGCACTGTGCGTTATTTCAAAAATCTTGTGACATATTTGATGACACTATATATATATATATATATACATTTCTGAAGATCGAAGATAAAAAGTTAATTAAACATATTAAGTGTTAGGGTTTTCAAGAAGAAATATTTTTCTTTTTTATTGTTCAGTTTTTAATTTAAAATATTGAATCAATTTAGCAATAATTAAACTTATCTTTAAAAGAATTGTTTATTTCATTTTATTTTATTTCTCTGAAATATATATATATATACAGAACTGTGTAAAAGTTTTAGGCAGGTGTGAAAAAATGCTGTAATCAAAGAACGCTTTCAGAAATGGAAGTGTTCATCATTTATTTTCATCAATCAACAAAATGCAGTGAATGAACAAAAGAGAATCTAAATCAGATCAATATTTGGTGTGACCACCCTTCACCTTCAAAACAGCATCAGTTCTTCTAGGTACACTCACACACGGTTTCTGAAGGAACTCGGCCGGTAGGTCGTTCCAAACATCTTGGAGAACTGAGCCCCAGATCTTCTGTGGATGTAGCTCCTCACATCCTTCTGTCTCTTCATGTGATCCAGACACACTGGATGATGTGGAGATCAGGGCTCTGTGGGGCCAGAAGAACTGATGCTCTCCTGAAGGTAAGGTAGAAACAGATATTGATCTGATTTAGATTTTCTTTTGTTACATCCTTTGCATTTTGTACGTGATCAAAATAAACAATCATTATTGATATTTCTGGTATTCTGTTTACAGCATTTTTCACATCAGCCTAAAACTTTTGCACAGTGCTGTATGTATATATCAAGTGGCTTATTATTTTCAAAATGTTACATTTATTCGTCAGAATTATTACTTGACTTTGTAATAAAAAAAAAAAAAAAAATATATATATATATATAAGCCTTGAGAGAAATGCTGTCTCAAAAACTCTTAGATCAAGATAATGTCATAATTACTTATTTTTATTTTCAAACAAATAAGGAGAAAAACAAAAGTTTAATTGTTCTTTTCCATTGCTTTTGTGAATATGTTTTTATTTTCCATGTCTCTATAATAACAACAATAATAGGAATAATAATAATAATAACAACAACAACATCAACAACAACAACAATAATAATACAATTATTGTTGTTGTTGTTATTAATGATAACAGTAATAATAATAATCATAATAATAACATGAAAATCCCCAGACTTTGTCTTTCTGTCCTTCAGCGAAGGCGCGGTTGCCGTGGGCAGATGAAGGGAGGATCTGTCCGGCGTAGCGCAATGGCGGTTGAGGTGATGGCGCTTCCAGGCCGGCTTCCTGAGCCCCGGAGTCGCTCACCCAGCGGGCCGGAGCTGCAGGGGACGCTCTGTGAGGGACGTGGCGTCCAGCCAAGCTCACGGCAGGACCCTGGACGGGGCCAAAAAGCAGACGGTGATCTCAGCAACCCGCTTCTTTCTTCTGCTGCTCTCTGTTTTCTCTTCTCCTCTTCCTGTTGTCTCCTCTCACCGGCCTCCTCTTTCGCTTTTCATTACTGAACTGATCTACACTTGACCCCTCTGTTTCTCTCTCTCTCTTACATTGGAGTGATGGAGTCACACACACACACACACACACACACACACACACACACACACACACACTACCTGTGGAATTTTGGGCTCTCTCTCTCTCTCTCTCTCTCTCTCTCTCTCTCTCTCTCTCTCTCTCTCTCTCTTTCTCTCTCTCTGTCTCTCTCTCTCCCTTCTGACCTTCTCCCTCTCTCTCTCTCTCTATCCTATCTCTGACTTACTGTTTCCTTCTCCCTCTCTCCTCTTCCATTTTCTCTTTCACTCTTTCTCATTCTCTCTTTTGATGTTTTTGTCTCTCTGTCTCTTTTCTCTCTCTCTCTCTCTCTTTTCTCCCTAACTCATTTTTCTAATCTCTTGTCTCTATCTCACTCTTTCTCTCCTTTGTTTCTCTCTACCTTTTTTGTTGTTTCTCTTTCTTTTCTGTGCCCCCCCTCTCTCTCTCTCTCTCCTCTCTGTATTTGTGCCTCTGTATGTGGGTGCAGTTGCCCAATCGATTGCTCAATCACACTGTGTCTCCGCTGGTGTCCCACTTCGGGACAAGGACAGCCCTCCAACACAGGACACAAAAACCGGTGGATTTTTGTAACTTTACCCATGAAGAGTTTCTCCAGTTGGTTCAGAATATATATGGGTGTGTGTGTACGTGTGTGTGTGTGTATATGTGTGTGTTAGAACAACCGTTCGTTCTTTAATTGCTCACCTTTCTCTCCGAAACGTTTCTCTGGTTGCGAGAGGAGCTGCACTCTGGACTCTACAGCCTGAAGGGTTAAGGGTTACACTCTGTAGAAATGATGGGCTGTAAATTACGGTGGGATGGATCTGTGGATGGAGAGGAGTGGACTATTTCAGTCTGATTTATGAGCCATGGAGAAATTGAAACTATCTACACAACAGAGGATATGAATTAGATTTGGGCGATATCGATCAATCAGCCTTTATTTAAATCCGCGGTACGTTGAGGATGACCCTCGTTTACACTCTAACTGAGCATTACATGAAAACGAGGGACAGAAAGGATAATAATGAATAAATTAACCATTGCAATTGCAATAAAATAATAATTATAATTAAACCTATTATTAAAAATTCAAATACAGTAAGTAAATCAAATTATATCGAGATCTCATAAGTATAGTAACATTTAAAATCTCAGTGAACTTTATCTAGTGTTTCACTCACTAATTGCAATTAAACTGAATTAATTAAGCTCACTTTAATGAAACAGCCTCCTTTAGGGCTAGTGGCGTCTGGTGTCCTCACGGAAGGATGTAATTTGTCATAGTCATCATAAATATCATCATATTGCCCCAAAGCTTCGCTCTGGAACGCTTTCCTCTTCTGAAGTCAAACCATTAACCGCCGCTGGGTAAATGTCATGTGTTGTTTTTTCTTCATGACCTTCTTTCTCTTAGGATCAGTTCACAGACATCCTGCTGATTTTGTTGGTGTTCAGAATCCAGTGTCCCTTCTCTGACCTGACCTGATGTTCTGGCTCTGATGCAGAAAAACAATGAAACTACCACCACCATGTTTCACACATTGAACTAAGTTCTAATTCCATGTTCTGTTCTAAGTTATTGTTCCAATGAGGCTCATGCGGGGTTGCTGGAGCCCATCCCAGATCTCAGGACAAAAGGCAGGGACGTCCTTGACAGCATGTCCGCTCCACACAGGAAAGACCCGGACCATCCGGGGATCGAAGCCAGGTTCTTCTGACTGTGCCTCTGTTTTAGAAATGAAAAGGTTATGTAAATATATGTGAACCAACATTACACTCAGTGGGACTTAATTTGCAAGATACAAAAAGAAGCCTTTTATGTCTGAGAGGACAACTCACCTCTAGAGTTAGGGTTGTTCTTGATGGGACGGGCGCTTTGTTTGTAGAAGAAACGAAACAAATGAAGTTTAGTTTGGTGTTGAATCGCTTAACCTCCTTCTCTGAACCCTCCCCCTTTCAAGGGTGTGTTGTTGTTGGTGGTAATTTTAATTAAAACGGGTTCTCGGAGCGTATTGGAAACAGAGAGACGGAGGAGAGAATGCTAATGAATGCTAAAATGGTCTTATCTCTCTTTTCCCCGCGGACGGCTGTAAAACAGATAACGACGGCCAAACAAATGGCAGCGTTCAGCAGCTCGGAGAGACGCGCTTATTTACCCCAGTGACATCTGATCAAACAGAGGGACTGCTACGGCCTACACACACACACACACGCACACACACACACACACATCTGCAAAGTTACATTTATAGATACACTCAATCACACACACACACACACACACACACAGAATCACACATCTGCAAAGTTACATTTATAGATACACTCAATCACACACACACACACACACACACACACACACACACACACACACACACACACACACACACACACACACACACACAGAACACATGCAAAGTTACATTTATAGATACTCAATCACACACACACACACACACACACACACACACACACACACACACACACACACACACACAGTTCACATCTACCTAATTAAGTTGCCATACACTCAGTCACACACACACACACACACACACACACACACACACACACACACACACACACACACAAACACACACATGCAGTACACACATCTGTACGATTACATTTATACATACAATTGTGCACACACACACACAGTTCACGCATCTGCAAAGTTATATTAATAGATACATTCAATCACACACACACACACACACACATCTGCATAGTTAAATTTATGCAACCACTCAGTCACACACACACACAATAAACACACACACAGTACACACGTCTGCACGAGTACATTTATACATACAATTGCGCGCACACACACACACACACACACACACACAAACACACACATGCAGTACACACATCTATGCGATTACATTTTATATACCTTACAGTGCTGTATACACACAGTTCACACATCTGCAAAGTTACATTAATAGATACACTCAATCCACACACACACACACACACACACACAGTACACACATCTGCAAAGTTTTATTTATAGATACACTCAATCCACACACACACACACACACACACACACCTACACACACACACAGTTCACACATCTGCACGATTAAATTTATACATACACTCAGTCACACACACACACACACACACACACACACACACATGCAGTACACACATCTGTCTTTGATTACATTTATATACAATTCTTGTAGCACACACAGTTCACATATCACCAAGATTACATTAATAGATACATTCGATCCGCACACACACACACACACACATCTGCATGTTAAATTTATGCAACCACTCAGTCACACACACACACACACAAACAAACACACACACACAGTACACACGTCTGCACGATTACATTTATACATACAATTGCGCGCACACACACACACACACACACACACACACACACACACACACACACACACACACATGCTTATTGACTCAGCACTTTCATTGGGTCGTGCCAAACCAGTAACTTTACTCCTTGCTTGTGTTTAGGTTTGTTTCTTGCTGTGTGACTTACCCTGGAAAAATAATTAGAATTCAGTTCATGACTCATGCTCCCACACTTCAAAAATTCGAGATCCTCTGTGTTCCACCAGGTTCTAGATCTATCATTCTGTGTATTCCACCACATTTTAAACCTGCACTGGTGCACATGCTCCACCAGGTCCTATACCTGGTATTCTGTACATGTTCCTCCATCTTTTCATATCTATCATCCTGTACGGGCCCATTATCTCATATATCTTCCTGCACAATCTGTTTCCCCTACAGATGTTTACAGTCTCTGCTATCAGTTACTGGTGTGTCTCCCAGATGTGTCACCTGTGCCTCTCTGCAATCTTGCTTTAAGCTTGAATCATCTGATATGGCAGATTGGAGAGTTGGTTGTATTCTTAGTTTTGAAAAGGTAGTTCTGGCTCTTAATAGGTTTGCTGTGAGTGATAGCAATGTACCTGTCTCTTCTGGTTCGGAATGGTTGGGTTCAGATATTATTTCTCAAATATTCACAAACATTTAACAAACATCTCCTTTTCCAGGATGAATTTCTGGTCTTTTTCCTTTGATTGATTTTTAATCTTGCACACTGGACACACCGGCAGCCGGTGCATCCCAAAATAACGTTATAAGCAAAAAGCATCATCTGGAACATGGAGGTTTTATTGGGTCCCGGTTGAGGGTCAGGCTAAACTAGTGGGTCAAGCAATGTTCTTGGGACATATTTTGGTCCGGCTGATAATTTCATGGCCGATTAATGCCCTCTGTTTCAGGAAAGCTGCTTTGAGGAGAGCAACTTGCTTTACAAAGCGGCACACAAATTTGATCTGAAGTGAATGTAACTGATGGTCCGAAATGCAGTGGGATGGCCCGTTCCTAAGACACACATGAATGCGGCAGCAGGGAGGCCTTGTTATTTTCCTTCCCTCTCCCTGCCTCTCCCTTCATCTTCTCCTCTTCTTTCTCATCCCTCCTGCCATGATTTATCTCTCCTGCGCCCTTCCCTCCATCCCGTCTCCACGGAGCCGTCACCGTGGTGATTTGTGCTCTGTTCTCCGCCGATGCTTCTTAAATTATCACCGTCTGTTATTAAGCGAACGCAGACCATTGTGAGGTTCCGTCAAGCGCTACGTACACACACGTACACGCGTACACACACACACACACTTGGCCAGAGGAGGTACCTGCAGCGTCGGCGACGGGCTATGGGCTGTAAAAATGGCAGCGTAAGCAAATCTGGTCTGGACTTAAAAACAGCAAGCGTGGTGCCACCCTGCATCAATACGGCACACACACCTGGCGGCGGGTTGCTGGCACGGACAGAGGCTGTAGGTGTAACAGCAAGCGCACAATGTTTTCTTTGAAAAAAAAAAAGGAGATTATTAAAGACTTTATTTATGTCTGCTTAATTTTAAAAGCCATTCCTTTGAAGATCCAGCAATGTCATTAGAGAATCTACCGAGTGGATAAAATACTGGAAATACAAAATGCTGAGCTGGGACAATTCTGCTGTTCTTGTTCTTCCACTAGACTCATTTGCTCGTTCTTTATGGTTGTAGAAATTTGCAGACTGCAGAAAATCTTTCTCGAGATAGTAAGAGCACAATGTGAAGCTTTTCTGAAATCCAGGATCTCCGATGATAATGGGAGATTATTTATGGTCATCATGATAAAAAGGGTGCAGTGATAGAAAAGTCGGATCATATTAGTCTGAAAGTTAAACTATGTCACTTTGGGTAAAAACTTTGCTAAAAGATATTTGAGTCCTCGGACAAATTCGGGTGTCCAAACTTTTGCATGGGGCACTTTGCCTTTTTTTTCAACTGGAAGACATTTCAGTCTTCAAACTAATCTTGCAGAAATAATCTGCTTCTTCTTTCGCCTGCTCCCGTTTAGGGGTCGCCACAGCGGATCATCATCTCCATTTCTTCCTGTACTCTGCATCTTCCTCCTTCAATGCGACCACCTGCACACACCTCTCTCGCCGCGTCCATAAACCTCCTCTTTGTCCTTCCTCTCTGTCCCTCTTTCCCCGGCAGCTCCATCTTCAACATCCTCCTCCCGATGTAAATCTTGCAGAAATCATGGTCATGTCTTTTAAGGGGGCATAAACATTTGCATGCCAGTGTGTGTGTGTGTGTGTGTGTGTGTGTGTTTTCACAATCATTTTATTGTCTTTGGCAATTAAACACATAAAACAATATAAAAAATCATAATAAACATCCTTTTAGCACATTTAATTTCAATTCAACTTCTAGAATCTAATCTACAAGACTTCTCCACTTGACTGATTACATTAAAACACATATATTATTTGCAATTGAGCATTTCTTGACATTACATCACACCGTGTGTAAACGGATAGCGGATTGAAAGTGAGTCCGAATGAAAGGAAATAAAAACTCAGAACGCCTAGCATGATTTCTAGCCTCCTCTATTCTAATCTAAATGCACATCCTCTAAGAGATGAAAAGTGAACGCGGTCACTCTCGAAGAACTGACAGCAGCCACGGCAAACCCACCACTCTCGGTGTCTGTTGAGTGGAGTAGATTGAAGAGACACATCAGAGGGTAGACGGGGTCAACTTACTTCTGCAGTCATTATCATTTTATCTTTTATTCACATAACACAGCTTTGCAAACCAGCGCTCTTAAAGATGGAAGAGGAAACACACAAGCTTCAGCAGAGAAAAGCACACACACTCACACACACACACTGATAGAGGGTGATTTTGTATGTCCTGCCTGGCCTGTTGTGCCCAGTCTTTGCTCTTTTGCTCCTTTGCGGTGAAGAAGGAATATTTGGCTCCTTCCTGGCGAGAGCACATGAAGCCCAGGAGCTGGAAAAAGGAAATAGTTTGAGTGCTCTATTTACGGGGCGGTGAACTGTGCATCTCCCAGAATATAACAGATGAAAGTGCAATCCACATCCGTGCCATGACGGCTCAACCTCTTAGCAAAGGATATGGAGCATAAATGAAATCATTCGCGTTCATTTTCCTTTGAGAAAATGCTAATCCTCTTTGAATAACGGTCAGGAGTGTAATGTAAAGCCTCTATGTTCTTTGCTCGTAATCATTTTCATTTCTTGCCTTGAGAAAGGTGATAGTTATAGCACTATAGAGAAAAAACTGAACTAGCTCACGGGAGGTGTACATCAGCTTCTTGCTTCCATCCTAACCAATTTTGTTTCTTCCAAATTAGAAAATTTATGAATTAAAGATGCCCGATTACATAATTGATGCTTGTTTTTCATCCCTGCTCTTAAGGCAGGGCAGCCGTGGCCTAGTGTTCAGGGACTAAGCCCCAGGATCAGGAGGTCATTGGTTCGACTCCCAACCCATTAGTTTGCCCTGAGACACCCTTGAGCTAGGTACCATCCCCGTCGCTGCTCCCGGGTGCTGGATTATGGCCGCTAACTGCTGCATGTGTGTGTATGGGTTTGCAGAGTTTTGGTTCAGTGGGTGTTCACAATGACAAAAAGTCACTTTCACTTCACCCACATCCATCTCTTTATGGTCCCAGAGCAATGGGTTGTTCCGAGGTACCCTTGAGTAAGGTGCCGTCCCCAACACTGCTCTCCGGGTGCTGAATATGGCTTCTTTGTGATTCACTGTGTGCTGTGCAGTGGGTTCATAATGACAAAAAGGCCCTTTCACTTTCAATTTTGAATGAGTGGTGGGCATCTCAAGGCTACAACCTCCCCCTCATTCAGTGTGATGCTGTTCAACGCTGATGTCTGTCCGCTGGAGAGTATTGGTACAGGGTTCTCCTCCAAACATGTTGAGAGCTGAATTTTGGACTAGTGGTTAGGGACCCAGGTCCATAAGGTCATGGGTTTTGAATAGAGACAGTAGGTTGCCTGGGGTACCCTTGAGCAGTACACGCCCCATCACATCACTTTGTGCTTTGTAGCCCCTGCTGCGCCTGCATTTCGTTGTGGTTCACTGTGTTTGTGCTGTGTTTCACAGGCATCATCACAGTTTCACTAAAGGATGGTCTGGAGGAAGCACAGTTTGCCTTCATCCTCAGATTTTTGGTATTCGTTTTTCTGTCTTAAAATCCACGTTTTAGGAATCACTCCCACATTTCTCACTTCAACAATCCTTGGGTCAAAAACATGGCTTTGTGAACTGTTTTGCCAAGAAGTGGGAGTCGATACAAGTCTTCTCTTCTTCTCTTAACCCACATCCAGTGGTGGAGTAGACTTGTGAGTGTGGTTTAACACAGTATGACTTGCTTTGAGGTGTAAAAATTAACAACATCTTCTCTACATGGTGAAATTTCGTTCATTTTTTAAAAGTAAAGAAGTCCAAATGTCTCCAAAACTACGTCCACAAGTCCACGTTAGAGCTCCACGTTAAAGAGCTTGATGTGAATCGAAGTTCAGAAAGTTTGATGCCTAGCGTCATGTGATATGATAATGTCCAGCTAATGGGAAGAACTGGCCGCAGACAAACTGGGGAGATTAATTTTGAAACATTTTAGCAGCCTCAGTGTGCAGCTCAGCCGGACCGCTCACTCTACAGCGAAACTAATGGATTCATTCATTTAGGAAATGAAAATGTTGAGATTTCCCACTGTGTTCATAATTATATCCAGTTTATTAGATAAATTTCCATGTTTAAAGTATGACACGATTGGACCTCCATAATCTCAAAGGATGCACTGCTCCAGTGCATGTGTGTGCTTTTTCTCTTCCCTATTCCCTCGCTTCTCTGTCTGATTCCCTGCCACATTAGCATTAAAACAATTTGAATGGAAATGTGTGGCACAGAGAAAAAAAGGAGGAAATAAATAAATAGCCCGGCAAAATTTAATCAGGACGTCCTTTGAATTTATATATGAAGAAAGTTCAGGAGGAGCTGGATGGCAAGGTGAAGAGAGAGTAAAAGAGAGAAAGAGATCCTTAGCATGACCTTGGTGGAGCACATTTTCCCTTTAAAGACAATTAGGAGGGAATCTGATGAAGGAAGACATCTTCAGCTGACTCCTGAGGAGCACAGCCAGTAGCACAATGATGAGTTTAATTTACAGTGGGGCGAGAGAGAGAGAGAGAGAGAGAGAGAGAGAGAGAGAGAGAGAGAGAGAGAGAGAGAGAGAGAGAGAGAGAGATCAAGTATGTGTGAAGAGACACAGAAAGGGCTACTCTCTCTCTCTCTCTCTCTCTCTCTCTCTCTCTGCTTATCAGTATATAAAACAGTATGTTTTTACATGCCGAAAAGGCACTACAGATCTGATGATCTTTGCTCTGAGTTTGATGGAGTACAGAGAAGGTCAGAAGGAGTTATTTGTGCACAGCCAGACTTGGAGAAAACTGATGACAGGGTGCCTAGTGGGGAGTTGTGGTTTTGTATGAGGAAGTCAGGGGTGGCAGAGAAGAATGTGAGAGTAGTTCAGGATATGTATGATGGCAGTGTAACAGTGGTGAGATCTGCAGTGGGTAGCGGATGCATTTAAGGTAGAGGTTGCATTACATCAAGGATCAGCGCTGAGCCCATTCTTGTCTGCAATAGTAATGGACAGGTTGACGGTCGAAGGTTGAAGCAGAGTCTCAGTGGACGATGATGTTTGCTGATATTGTGATCTGTAGTGAGAGTAGGGAGCAGCTTGAGGAGAGGGATGAAAGTGAGCAGATCAAAGACAGAAAACATGAGTGTGAATGAAAGGGAGGAAAGTGGTGTGGTGAGGATGGAGGGAGTGGTGGAGGAGTTTAAATACTTGGGATCAACAGTTCAGAATAATGGCGAGTGTGGAAGAGAGAAATTGAAGGCGTGCAGGCAGGTAGCAATGGGTGAGAAAAGTGTTTCAGGTGATTTGTGATGGAGCGGTGCAGCTAGAGGTAAAAGCTGCAGAGGACAGGAAGTAATGGAGACAGCTGATCCGCTGTATTTCAAAGAAAAAAAGAAGATCATTTAATTTAGGTGATAAGCATCAGTATTTGTGTGTGTGTGTGTGTGTGTGTGTGTGTGTGTGTGTGTGTGTGTGTGTGTGTGTGTGTGTGTGTGTGTGTGTGTGTGGATAAAAAACATTTATGAATCACTACAAGAATAAATAAGCAAATAAATAAATAAACAGACATGCACAGATGTGATTTTGAAATCATTATCTCAAATGGTAATAAAGGTCATTTCTTTCAACAGAAATAAGTCAGAGTCTTTTAACAGGAGACAGTGTGTTCCTTATGCTCTGGGTTATCCAATTTACGGGAGAGAAAAACAGGGTGCGGCGTTTTGAGAG